>CM049372.1:30257123-30296889 GCA_026937815.1 Etheostoma perlongum
GGTTGTCAGTTGGGTACAGATCTCAGAGTGAGCACAGGCTTTTATGGCAATATATTCACGTTAACGAAGCTACTCTGATGTCTGGCTATGTGAGACAGGCGTCTAGCAACATTGTTGTTGTGGGTGCTGCAGTCTCAGCCTAGCAACCAACGTGAACTTCAAATCTGGGGGGGGGGGAAACAACTCTCAAGTATTTTGAATTTGTACTGCAGTAACTATTTTAAACACTAGCTGTCATTATTCCATATTGCATCTTTAACATTTTCAATGCAGGACAGTATTTTTACTTAAGTAAAGGATCTGGATACTTCTTCCACCACTGGTTGGGTATCATCTGCATGATGATTTTAAAACCAGAAAAGTCATGTATGTTTTGTCAAAGTAGTTTAAAGAAAATGAAATGGGCCAATTACTGAGCTCGTTGTAGGCAGGCCCAGCGATGGTAACGGGTGGTTCTTCCATCTTGTGGATGTGTATTAATAAAAATAATAAAAATAATCGTGCACTTGATTATGTCTCAGGATGTCTGCAATTTTCTCTTTCAGACGATGACTTTATGCCTGTTTACCACACCATAACCTGAGGACTGCTTGGCAACCAAGCCACCATGAAAAGGTAATAAAACTGAACTGGAATGTGACTTGTGTTTTGACTCTTGGTTTGCTGGAAATATTTGACTAAAATGTGTTTCTATTGGAGAGTAGGAGGCTAAACATCCTGATAGCTACTGTATATTCTCTGGCTCTTGCAGGATACTGAGAGCAGATACTGTTCATACTTTTCAAAGCTGTGTGTGTGTGCGCAGCTCATACAACCACACAGATGTTACATTAATGCAGGAGCCTTTAATGAGCACAGATGTTTGAATGTTACATTTTGAATCACCTCTATTTTAGAATGTAAGTTTATGATGTTAAATACAAATGTTTTAAAAGTGTGGGCATTCAAGAACATCATTTTGGGAGTTATGTATGTCCATGAAAAATATACCATTTATATTCTCAAAAGAAATACATATGGAAACAATTGCAGGTTATATATAATTATAAAGAGAGTGAATCTGTTGATTCTTATTAAATGACCATTAATGGCTTGTTAGAAGTAGAAATGATTTCGAGACCTGTTTCCACATCATCTGAGAGCTTTAACTCGCAGCATCAGTGTCTATTTAAAGTGAAACCACATTGTTTGTTCTGTAAGAACAGAGCAGCTGCAGGTTGTAATGCACTGTGGTCTACAGCTAACATAGTAACATGTTTGGGGCGCGTGGTAGCTCGTGTCCACGTACAGAGGCTCAGTCCTTGACGCAGCAGCCGTCGGCTCCTATGTAGACGGGGTGGGGGGTGTCTATGCCCGGGGGCCCAGTGCACCACCTGCTGGTGGATGTGTGTAGTTTTTGGTGTCTTAGCCTATACAGTACCACCCTTGAAATTCTCACTTGCAAAAAACAGAACATAAGAAAGTAAAGGGATTGGAAGTGCTGTCTTTTAAGTAGTACACACCTCAGGAGTTTAGACCGGGACAGAGAACAATTTAACATTAAACTTTAAAATAAGGAGGTGCATTGTACCAGGTTTTAGCACAATTGCTATTTTCCCCTGAAGTCCCTGGGCAGGTAGATGGAACACTAACTGAATAACAGAAAACAATGCAAGTGGAATACAAAACACCAAGTTATACGATTTAACAACAATACTGTTCACATTTACCACACCACCTAATCACGATAATTACCAAATATCTAAAAAAGTTGCAGCAATAACAGAGGCTCCGTCATTGCCACATTATACTTCTTTTAATGCATTTTGAATCATTAACACAATTTAAAAGAGGAAAATACAGTTTTAATTACAAAACGTTTGATAGAATGATGGTTCTTGCATCTGCTGCTGTAAGACTTATTTTTAATCGATTGGTTTATGAATTCCTGTTTTAAAGGTCTAGAAGCAGACGTGCTGTGACCGAATCGAGACGAGAAGATTCTCAGAAGTCAAATGGAGACGCTCTGCAAACGACCGTTTTATTTTGAGCCGTGTCTTCATTTAATAAACCACTCTGACCACAGCTCTGAAAAAACCTGTGCAGACTGACCACATCATCTCTGCACCTCCATCAACACACTCTGTGGGAGTCTCACTTTCTGTTTGAAATGTATACAATCTAAACAACTTTACAATGCTTATACAAGAACATGAAACATGTTTTATTTGCATAATGACCATATTGTGAGGTAATATGAAAGTTGTAAAAGCATTTTATTAACAATAAGGCCAATAGCTATTAGCCACATGTATGTTAAACCGTATGTAAATAAAGTATACAAAATAAAATGTCTGTCCAAAATGTTTTTAATTCTTTAAATGATGAACTGCACGGGGTAGAGCAGGATGTGTGAATTGTGGGGGTGTGTGTGTGTGGGTGTGTGTGTGGAAGAAATACACTGGAAAAAAAGAAAAGCGGAAATAGTTCTGATGTGGTTTCTAGTGTGTCTAAATGTACAGTGGTGTTGAAAAGTTTGGGCCCCCCAGGTAAAAATTTGTATTGATGTGCATAAAGAAGCCAAAAATATGGAAACATTTCCAAAAGGCATCAAATGACAGATTAGACATTTGTATGTCATAAAAAGTTAGGTTTTATCTCCATCATTTACACTTTAAAATAACAATAAGTTTAGGGTGTCCAAACCTCTGAACCCCCCCTGTATTTAAGGAAACGCCTTTATGAAAAGCGCCACAATGTTAAAATCAGCCATTAACAAAATTAAAACACTGAGGCAAATCGTGTAACTTGAAAATGAAAAATGAAACTGAGTTCACGGAGCCAAGAGAAGCACAGGTCACAAAACAATGCTTATGCCCATGTTTCCTTTACGAAATTGTATCTGACATGTTCCATGATTGCATGACAGTAGTTATTTGCCTCTTTGGGAACCATTACCACCACAGAAAGTACCAACGTATCCCATTCTGTCTGTGTGTGTGTGTGTATATATCTGTGTGTGTGTGTGTGTGTGTGTATATATATATATATATGGCCAAATACCAACAAATTGTCACTTGTAAATTCTAAAATTCCATATTAATAGCTTGATTATATCAGGGGTTCCCAAAACCTTCAGCCCACGACCCCCAAAGTAACCGTGCAAGTGACTTGCGACCCCCCCACTATAAACGTATATAAACATTGCGCGCAACCGCGCACGCACTACAGGAGTATCCAAACACGAGCATATTGACCACACAAAACAACACAACAGCCATAACATTACTCTAAAGTAATTTACTCATTACTTTAATCTGAACTTAACCTCCCCTAATGAGATGGATGGGCAACATGTTTGGAGCACAGCAAGTCCAGTCTGGGTTTAATGTTGGAGACCGCTACTCGGAGATCATCCTCCACATCCAGTCGCCATCTCTATTTATTTTTAAGGTACCTCAGTGCAGAGAAAGTCTTGTCGCACCAGTAGGTAGTGCCAAACGGCACCAGGACAGCTGTGGGTGTTCCCTCTCAACCGAAATCAAAAACTCAGCCGGCGTCTTAGAACTAAACGCCGTCTTCAAGGTCCGGTCGCTGGACAGGTCCACCGCTGCGTCCTCCAGCTCGGAGGTCAGATGGTTTGCCCTCGTTTAAAATCCAAAGAGCCGTTCCCTTTTTATTTATGTGCTTGGTTTTATTTTAAATTTAGCCACTAGTTTTATCTTGTGTTAAAATCATGGCTAACATATGCTATTTCTAATCGTTTTTACATTTTTATTTTATTTCTGGAAATCAACTTGAAACCCCCCCCCTCTCTGGCTCGCGACCCCCCTGTGGGTCCCGACCCCCACTTTGGGAATCACTGGATTATATGACCAGTTTTGTTCTAACGTTTCTGTTTTACCATCATGAAATATAGTTCCTGGGCCTCTGAATCAAGTCCCTTCTCATATGCAAGTTTTTTTATTCTTTGGCTCCACCCACTGATATTTAACTTAGCCACTGGTGTTATTTCTACCGTGACCGCAGCTGTCTCTGAGACAATGTTATCAACCTAATGCACAGAATTAATGTTGCGTCATCAGCTTAAAATAAGCCACAAAGGAAGTGCTACTTCTCACCTGCTTTCAATACTGTCAGTGAGACAACATGGAGGTCACAGCTCTCCGCATCAGACTGTGTGAGTACGGACTATGTCTTCCTTTTTAGTAAAACAAAAATAAGTAAGAAGCAGGTTGAAGGTAATAAGTTTGTTAAACTAATTCTGTGAACTGCTGGTGCAAAATCTTTATTTTTGACTTTGACCTTTCGGGTTCCATTTATGAGATTTGACAGACAATATGCTGAGCTTTAGGAGCAGCTGCAGTAGCTGTAGGAATCAATGATTGTATAGATTACTATAAATATGTCTCTGTGATGATTGGCTCTTTTCTTTGTATCTCCAGTGATCAATGTGCTGTTCCTGCTGTGTGCACTTCATCAGAAAGTCTGTAAGTACCCGTTGGTTGCGTGTTAGTATGAAGGAAGTAGGAACACGTTCTCTTGTGATTTTGGTGAACTGACCCTTTTTTGTTCCTTTTGTTTCAGATTCAGTGTTAATGCGAGTCGACCCAAACAGGCTGCAGTTCTTTGAATATGACCCTGTAGCTTTCCATTGTGAGGGGGTCAAAGGGCAAGTACTCTCATGTAGAAGTATTACTAGGCTGGCATCCAAACAGGTGCGCTGTAACATGACATGTCTTTATCCAGAAGACAGTGGAGCGTACTGGTGTGAGGCTGAAGGGGGGGAGAGAAGCAACAGCGTCACCATCACTGTCACTGGTATGTTGGATTTAAAACAAGATTTTGGCAAATTCATCTTGACTTTGACATGATATAATTTTCAATAACCTTGTGATCAGACCATCCAGTGATCCTGGAGAGTCCCGCTCGTCCTGCGATGGAGGGAGAGTCTGTGACTCTGAGCTGCAGAAACAAGACGGCTTCTTCCAACCTCGCCGCTGATTTTTATAAAGATGGCCGCCTCATCAGGAGCAGCTCTACAGGAATCATGACCATCCACAGTGTTTCCAAGTCTGATGAAGGACTCTACAAGTGCAGCATCTCTGGAGCTGGAGAATCACCAGAGAGCTGGCTGGCTGTCAGAGGTGAGACGCCGCAATGTTTGAAAAATAACATTATACATACAGTACGTGCAAAATAAATGACTTCTCTAGACTTATATATTTGTTAGGTTAAATTAGGTTTAATCATTATCTTCCAGTTTTACCTAAAGAGACAAGTCCCACCTCCAGTTCTACCCCCCGTGGATTGTTGTCATTGTTCTATTGATGCTGCTGTTGTTGGCCGTGGGACTACTTCACCTCGGAAAAGGTTATTTTCACAGAGGTACGGATACATTTCAAACAGCTTTGCTGCTAGCAGCGCTAATAGCTAATGCTGCCCTGCACAAGAAGTCACCTGTCAGTCAAACTGTAGGTTTAACCTTTGATTTTGTGGTGGTGTCATTTTAGTGTCTGTAGATTGCTCTTTTATATGCTAATAGAACCATGGATTACTCCTTTGGACAAACTCAGTTCTGCAACAAATAATACTCTTTGAGAGAACAGTGCCTTTCATGGTATCTCTGCTACGGAGCCCCGGAGGTGACATGGAGGGGAAAAAAATGTACTGGGGACAAACCCTAAACTCGAGAGCTTGACTTTCATGGAGACATTTTTGTCTTCATTTTTTTGCCCCCCTCCATGACAGTCAACATCTCAAGTTTAGGGTTTGTCCCCAGGTCATGTTATTTTTTCTTTTTTTTTCCATGTCACATCCGGGGCTCCGTACTCTGCAATGCAGATCTCAACCAGCATTTTTTGGGGCATTTATGGCCTTTAATTGATAAGACAGCTTGGAGACAGAGAAGGGAGGCTGCATGCAACAAAGGGCCGCGGTTAGGACTGAGTCTTAGTATATGGGGGGCATCCTCAACAAGTGAGCTACCAGGGGCGCTCCAAATTGTTTTGTTTCTTTTAATAAGCAAGTAAGGTATTTACCCACTCGCAACTATTTGGTATTTTTGGTAACGGTGTTGCACAGAAGAGAGAGATGTGCTGTACGAGGATTGTTGCTGGTAACTGAGCCATCCAACTAGAAAAACTTCTCCATAGCACTACTACAGGTCAAAGACTTGAAAATGAGTTTCTTATATTTAATTTGTGAACAGAAGGCTATTTTATCTCCTTAAATGGATCTATTCAATGTAATATTTGCTGTCACAAAATAAACAGGAGAGATGCTGTTTACATTGGGACAGTTTTTCTGAAACACTGTTCATCCTTAGTTCCTGGTTTTCTATTGAAGCGATTTTTCTTTCTTGTACTCCAGTGATGCTCTACCTGTCCACACTGACCGCTGGATCAGGCTTACCTGAGGACCAGACAGGTGAGAACACCATCTTTCAGTATACTGGTATATTTTTAGCATTCTACCTAACAATATTATATATATATATATATTATAAGTTGTATATTATATTTATTTATTAGGATCTTTATATATTGAGCAATTTTAAAAACCAGAACTACAAGGCAGCAATGTTGACACCAGGCAGCAATTGAAATGGATCCAGTATAAAGTCATCATGTGGACTTCTGCCCAGTTCTGACCAAAGATTCGAGATGAGTTGAAACTTGCAACGTGTCCGTGTGCAGCGTTCTGACACCACTGTGACGAGATGAGACGGTGTAGGCGTTTTATGGCTAAATATATAACTTATGAACATATAAATGTGGATAACATTGGTGATAGTGAGATGTTTTTTGACATTTACATTTCTAGTGATGAATCAATAAAAGCACGTTTCATTTTTCTGATTCACAACTTTGTCCTAGGAGCTCCATCTCTTCAGTCACTCTCAAGCTCGCTCCTCTGTACGTGCTTACGGGCACACATTGAGCCTGTGTAAACCGGTTGTAACAGAAATAAAATGGATTATGGATCATTTTTATTGTAGCTGACTTTACACAATGACTTTGCTATGGGCTGATGAAACAGGTGGAGTCTCTTTCCTTCTAGCCTATAACCTTGACATTGCATTTCAGGGATTGTTCTGTTACAATATGAGTTTAGAAAAACCTAAAGTCAAATATTCCAATCTGGCGTACTCCCTGATGGTAATTGAGTCATGTTTGGTATACAAAAAATGATCTAAAAGGCAACATTAAGTTTTTTTTTTTTTTTAACCCTCTGTAGAAACCAGTGCAGCCGATGCAAACAAAGTGACGTATGCTGTCGTACCAAAAAACAGGAGGAAGAAAGGTACAGTACTTGACTTGATATTGTTATATTTGTCTAACTTGTACTTTACATACTTTAAAACCTCACGTCAAGTACAGACCAAAGCACTCATGTTATTAACCCATCATCTAAATTGTGTATTTAATTGGGTACAACAGCTCAAACTTTAGAATGTATCATTTGGTTTAGAAATGTCACTGCAGATTAGAGTTTTACAAGCAGAGGATGTGTAGGTGCTGGTGATAATTTGAGCTTCCTAGACTCCAACCATGGAATCAACCCACAGAGAAAACAAGGTTGAAAGGCCCCTCAGTGTATGTAGTATAAAGGTTATGGGTTTGCTTTATACTAAACAAAAGGGTTAGCTACCCACATACCTAATAACTTAAGAGATGCATTCAATTTGAAGTTAGTTTGTTTTATTCCACCATTTATGTTGATCTTTAGGAGGAATACTAAATTTCCTTGAACACAATCTGTCTTTTTTGCTTAAACTTGGGAATCTTTAAGTTTTGAAAATGTTTCCATCAGATGAGGATGAATTTGCGTCTACACCCATTTACTACACCTTGGGCCTGGGTGACACTGAACAGCTGGGTGAGACTCATTGTTATTAAAAAGCTATTTGAATGGTAAGTGATGTTGGGATCAACCAACATCACAGACACCACTAATTTGCCAATAAAGTAAGTGAAATTATTGTTTTGGTTAATCAATATTTTGGAAACACACTGACGTTGCATCTATTTTCTAAGCAGAGCATGCAGCAGGTATCAACCCATCATCACTAGAGAATGCCTTATACGCTTCAATCCAGTAGGTAAGACTGAGAATAATACTGGTTTTTCATGGTAGATATTGGAAAGCTTTCTATATTGACTACCTGAGTCCTAACTTAAGACGGTTATATGAACAGTTGGTGGTGTGAGGTTTTGAAATCTGACTGTCATAACAGGCTATGTAAAACTTCATATAAATTGAAGTTTAGTTATAATAAATAGAAATTATGGGCTGACAAAAGCCACTACAGTGCAATGATAAGCATCAAGTGAAATAAATGGGAGATTTCAGAGTATCTGAGACGTGTTAATGACTCAAATATCCATGTGAACACTATATAAGTCACTCATATACTGTGTCATACATATCATGTTTGATCCTCTGGTGTACCGCTTCCAACAGCATTTCTTCTACTTTTATTCTCATGCTTATCAAAAGGAGACTAGTGTATAGTAATGTTTCCCACCAATGTGGAAAGTGTCTCATAAAGTTAGTATTTCTAGATGTAGAGTGTATAAAATAAGCTATATGGTAGGATGTGGTTTACAACCAGATAATTGAGATAATTTCCTCAGTTACTTACCTCTGAAATATTGTTTTAATTTTTCTGTTCGACATTTGTTTTTCATAAGCTTGACATTGACGTACTCCCCCCTTATTTCATATTGACATTTGTTCATTTGTCTTGCAGGTTACTAAGTGAAGGAGTTTTAAAATGTTTAATTTTATTTGTATGAGGTACAATTCCATAGAAATGTTAACCCATCAGTTTTTTTTTCATTCTGTGCCTTATTCATCATAAAGCAGTTTCACACAATAGAACTAAAAGCAATACCATATGGGAGAAAAAATGACATGACAGAGCCCCATGCTGTATAAAAAATGGTGCAGCTTGTGTATATACAGGTAGAAAGTACAACTGTCTACATGTATGAGAGCAGTGATCATACTGAATGTATTTGTGTCTTTTTGAACTGGCCTGACATGGTTGTAGGTTCATAAAAAGTTCAAAGCATTTAAAAAAAGTGTGCATGCCGCCTTTATCTGACAAAAATAAACCGGTCTGTTAATAGAAATGGTCTAACAGCTAAACCAACCTGTTCCATCTCTGTTTTTTTCTCACACGAGAGAACTGTGAATACACTCACTGTGGTCAACTAACTTAATGGTGTTGCGTCTTTTATTTGAAGCCATCTAAAGCAGACACGTTGAGTTTGTGGTTAACACTGAATGATCACAATCCTGGAAATAGCACGTGTGTCATGAAAGTGTTAAGGTTTGTTGAGAAGACGTGGAATAAATAACTACTAATACAGCGTAGAGACGTCATGCTCTACATGTAAATTGGTTTGTTCTGACACCGCTGTCTTCTCCGGGTCCTTGTCATTTTGACCACCAGGCTGATAGATCTTGCTTAACACAATCTGTTCTTGCATGAATAAATAAGGGGTTTAACCCTTGTGCTGTCTTCCCTTTGACACTGAAAAACGTTTTCCCCTTATCTTAATGTTTTTGTTGCATTTTAGTTTTTTATGAAGTTTTTGTATTTTTGATTTTATTTTTATTTTTTATAAATTTTGACACTTTTTCCAACATTTTTCTCCCGTATTTCGACGTCGCTTATTTTGGATATAAAAAAAACAATACTTTGAAAACGGGTCAAATTTCACCCGAAGACAACATGAGGGTTAATTTAATTTTTGAATTTTAATTTCTATTTATTGATCTCCAGTGGGGAAATTACAATTTACACTCTGTGTACACTTTGTTAGTATCACTACACACAGACCTGAAATACACACATGCTCAGGACCTATTCATGCACAAATGGAGAGATGTCAGAGACCCTGAGCGGTTGGGGGGAAGGGGGGGCTACAGTGTCTTGCTCAAGAGCACCTGGCAGTGCCCCAGGAAGTGAAGGGGCATCGCTCAAGCCACCAATCCCCACTCTGTACTTTTGGTCCGCATGGGGACTTGAACCCTCCGGTTTCCAACCCAACTCCCTACAGACTGAGCTACTGCCACCCCAAGCAGTGTCTGCAAATTATTTAAATAAGTGAAGTTAGGCAGGTTAAAGTTACTGTATACAAATTAGACCAAAACCTACTAATTTTCAGTCTAATGAACCAGAAAGGGGCACACTAAAATCTTGTCAAACCGGTTTTGCTAGAGGCTTGGTGATGTAGGGTCTGATTGCAGGACTAGTTGGTAACGCAACACTAGAGGCCTGCGAAGGGGGAAAAGGTGGTTTGGGACTGTTAACACTGCAGATTATATTTTTTATAGTTTTCTAAACACTATCTTTAGTTTTTAGTAACTGTCATCATGCTTGTTAACTCTGGATCAGTTCAGTTTCCTAGGAATTCTCTATGATAAATTAAAAAACACTAATTCCAAAGACTAACCTTCCGACATACCCACATACCAAAAATGCACGTGTGGTTTATATAGATGGATGTTTTATTTTCAATGCATGTTAAACACAACAAAGTGAACGTGTTTCTCTTTCTGAAAAGCAAAAGCATTGGAGGTGCCAATTTAAATACTGGAAATATGACCCTTTGAGTCTGAGGGCCCAAATGTCGTCAACGCTTTTTTCAAGTCTAATTCCAGTGATCAGCGCCTCACCTTATTTGTGACTTGTTATAATGTACAATAACAAATTCCAGATAACTTTATTGTCCGTGGTTTGAGTTCCTCCCTTCAATTCCTATTTGGGGCAGGGTTTGCAAGAAATGAGTCACATACATACAATAAAAGGGTGGAGTTAAAGCTTTTACTGATCATGTAACCTGACTAGTTATTCTAGATCCCCTGATTATGACATGTTGGTGCATTAGAACAATGAAAACCAAACCTAACACGATGTTGACTTTAAAGCTCTTTAACTCTGAACTTGTCCTCCCAGGCCAAAAGTGAAGTTATTTTGTGTTTTTACAATGTTTTTGTCAATTTTTTGTGATTTATTTGTCACTTTTTTCAGCTTTTGGCGTTTTTTAAAAACCTAAGCTGGTTTAATAATAGGTTTTACACTTCTTGGAATTTGTGGTCAACATCCTCATTTGTATTAAATTATACATAAGTTTTTAGTTTTAAAAGTAGAAATTCTGAATTATTTTGACTATTAAGATCTGAGGATGTTGAGTGGATCTCAGATAGGTAGATGTCAAAGTTTAGTCTGGATACTGTTTTGAAACCATAAAAGAATTGAATTCTATAAGATTAAATTAAACACCCGAAAAATTCAATGAAAGTAATCATTAATGTTACCTGAAGACTGTTGTATGGAATCGTCCATGTTATTTTTGGGCAATTTGGTTGAAAGAATCCATATTTCTGATATAAAACGCTTTGAATTGAGGACAACACAAGGACTAAATGGTAATTACATGTCATTTTATTTTATCTCAGACTATCATTAGAATTTCACTATGAAACAAATGACTTTTATTGTTAATCTGATCTCATTTGCAGTAAAAAGGCCAAGGCATTAATTCCCAATGTGATGCACAGTTAACGGAATGTATTTAAAGAATTTGACTAGGCCACAGAAACCTCTTGGCAAGGGGATTTATTCAATAATTGTCTTCATAACAGCATCAGCAAATGTCTGTAGAACAGTGAAATGTCTCATGACTTTTGATCTGTAAGACTTTACCACTTTGTAAATTATTCATAAAGCCCTCTTCACAATGTGCTTTACATAAAACATACAGTATGATACATATTGAAACATGGTGCACAATTAAAATCAAAGTATAACATAAAAATTGAAATAAAGTGACCAACCAAACAGCTTAAAAACGTAGGTTTTAACCGGTTTTTAACCCTTTTATGGTATTCGGGTCAAATTGACCCATTTCAAACTTTTACAAGAAAAATGGTACAAATTAAATTCTTTTCTACCTGAAAATCGACGGCCTTATCTTATTTCCTGTGATAAACATGTATTCCTGACTCAATTCAAAACATTATTCTGGATATGACCACTTATATTTTTTCCATAGTGGATTTTTAACATGAATTATAACCTTATGACAAAAAACTAACCCCACTTCCATGTTTAATTGTGTTCTAGTAGAGACTGATGCATTCCCTAAACATATGTTATCTCAATTGTTTGAAATTGAGATAAAGACAATATTTGTTAAGAGAGGGTCCCGAAGTGGAGACAACACGAGGGATAAAAGAGTCAACAGAGAAAGCAGATCGTAAAAGAGGAGGCCGAGCATTTCAAAGTGTCGGTGCTGTAACAAAACGAAAAAAAATCGACAGGGATGGTGCTTCTCTCTTTGTGTGATTGTAGTTTCCCCCAGCGTGCAGCTGCTGCTTCCACCCACTACCCCAGCCCTGCTGCTGTGAGCATGAAGCGACATCTGGCTGATGGTCTGAAAGAAAAACACTAATGAACTGCTGCAGACTGTGAAGACCGGCCTCCGACACGTAAATACATCTTATCATGTCATTGTGGGAGCTGGCGTGGCTGGACTGACGGCTACCAAGCTACTGCAAGACGCAGGACACAAGGTACATGCAACAGGCCGATGTTATATAAATCACTGCACAGTGATTAGCAGCAATAGTGAGTGTAGTATTAGTGGCAGCAGTAGTAGTTGCCATAATACTTGTAAGAGTAATAGCTATAGTAGTACAAGCAGCAGTATGAAAAGTAGCAACAGTTGTAGAAATGTAGTTTTACACATTGTCCCGCCCTGGTTCTGCAATGACATCACACTTTGTGATGTACTCCCTCCCGTCCATGTTGTCACAGCAGGTTTGTCAGATACTTGTGAACATGCAATGGATCTGGAATACATTTCAATTAAGTTTAAATTTAACCCCCACCTGCATTTATTGCCCCGCCAAAATCCATTGTCGCCAATGTAGTTACAATTTTGGGCACTGGCCAAATACTTCTCCATGCTGCTTAGATAATATAATCGTCCAATCTTAAATCAACCTTGGAGACTAATCATTCAAAGAGCAGGAATTGTAATAACATTTTAAAGAATTATGAAGAAAGAAAAACATCACAGGAACTAAGAACACAAACAGTACAGTCTGAAATAAAGAACACCGTATAGTGGTCCCAACCCTGGTTATTATGGGTGAAATTAACAGACAACAAGGATGGTATCCGAGGAGGAAAGAGGATCACAGCACACACAGGTGGAGTGCGGATCCTCACACTTTGGGTGCCTTCGCTCTCTTCACACCCTACCAACATTTAGAGTACTCTACAGATCTCTTCAGAAGTGAAGTAAGGGTGCACTTTGCTGGTGAGCACACAGCCTTTCCTTACGCTTTGATCGAGACAGCTATTAAATCTGCGATCAGAGCTGCTACCAACTACAATCAATTAATCAATGCTTTATTTTGGTGAGTTCAGGGGTTATAAGCAAGAGACTGTCCAATGGTACATGCAGTATTTTAAGGGTTCACGGATTATAACATTTTAATGACATAAGAGCCCATTGTATTCCGAATGGGCATATTTAAACTAATTTTCAAGTGGACACTACAAAAAGTGTATTTTCTTTGCATTTGAGTCCTTTCCTCATACACCACTCCTTTTTGTATGAACATGCAAAACTGCATTGTTGGGAAGCTTAACCCTCGTTGTCTTCCCGTCAAAATTGAAAATCAGCAATTTTGTCGACGCTTTGTAAACTACGTAACACTAACTTATTAATTTTAGTTTTATGGTTTTTATGAGTTTGTGGTCAATTAACCTCATTTATTGGCAATTATAACTAAAGTTAGAAAAGCAGAGATTAGGAATTATTGAGACTAAAATTAAAGGAATGGATGTTGATGATAATCACAGACTGGAATATGTCAACTTTTACTCAATACTATTTCAAAAACACTTCCATTTGTTTTACAATGCTATAAAATTGAATAAGACGCCCCAAAATTAATGAAAGTAGAGATTCGTACTTGGCAACGAGCGCTGTGTGGAATCAGTCATGTTATTTTGGGGAATTGAAAAGAACATATATAGGAAAACGGGTCAATTTGACCCGATGACAACATGAGGTTTAAAGTCTTTTTCATAGTTCCTTAAAAACGAACCCAGTTAAAGATACTACACCTTCATATAGCGCACGCTAGAAACTTTTGACTGGGAATGAAAAACATGGGATTAGCAAATGAAAGATAAATGTTTCATTTCCTCAATGTGATTGCATTGTTAGAAATGTTCCCATAAGATGGCACACCGCCTCCTTTATCTTTGGAAGACCTGCCAGTTAGATCTCCCGTTTGCAAGAGCTGAAGAAACTGAAACCCAAACTCTGATGATAAAAAAAACCAGACAGTCATGCCGTTTGAGGTGTGTCAAGACAAAAATTCCAACATCGAGGCGGTACAGTATATAAGAGGCTAACATTTCACATCTAGTCACTTTAACATCAACTAACATCATAGGTTGTGTTGTTTAAGCCTCTCAAAAGGTAGGAAAGGTTTCATAACTTTAGATGAAATAAGATGTAACTTATTATTTATTATGTCGGCATAAGAAATCATCTGTTCTACTTTTCCTTTACTTCTTAAATGGGGTTCATCTAAGTTATAATTGTCAAAAGCTTTCTGTACCTATACAAGACTGGATGAATAGAATAGAAAGAAAACTAAAGATTAAAGCACTATCAAAACAAAATGCTGCCAACTGAAATACTGTATATGTGAGTAAATATCAATATAAAACTATATAAAATATAATACAAACCATTTGCAATGGTAGAAATGTTTAAAAAAATTAAACTAAATACTATTGCTGTGCTGAGTAAAATATTTAATCCCACATTTTTATCTATTCTAAATGTCCCTTGATTTCTTTTATTTTTTCTCATTTTAATGCTCTTAACAGGGAAAAAAAGATTGACTTGAAAAATGTTTTTATTGAAAACATTGGCATATAGCCTTCTGTCTCTCTCTCCTCTCTCTCTCTCTATATATATGTGTGTATATGTATATGTGTATATATATGTGTGTGTGTGTGTGTGTGTGTGTGTGTGTATATATATATATATATATATATATATATATATATATATATATATATATATATATATATATATATATATATAAAATATATGAAAACCAACACTAACATTCTCAATTGGTGTGGTATTTCAGACTGGGGGTATTAGTCTTTCAGACTGGACGTGCTGTGATGATCGCTCATTTAACGCCAGAAAACATAGATCACTTTGGTCTGGTCAGTGGAACATTTGGCAACTTTTAAAGAGTAATTTTACCATCCAGAATCTTATCGGCGTCCCTTTCGGCGTCTCGCGCTCGCCATCCACTCAAAACGTAACATTACTACTCTTTGGCCGGCTCATGAGCCCAAACGCCGTGTGTGTGGTGTGCCTGTTGTGTTTCCGGTCTAGCTAGATCTGGTGGGTGTTGTAGTTTTTCTAACATTACTAGTTGCTGCAACAGCATGTAAAAAAACTACAAAGTTTGCTCGGCCAAAAAGAACGTTATTCTTGCTTTGAATTTGATTCAGTTGTACATAAAGTGTCGGCTTCTACAGAGACCAGAATCATCTTGCAAATGCCAGCTGTCATTGACCTTTACTGCTTCTAATGAGATCATAAGGTAAATGCACACAAACTAAAACTTAGTTCATATTTTCATAATCTGACATCCGACTTTTGTTTGTCAGGATTTAACGTTGAAACTTTGTTTCTCGTCCTCGTGGCACCAAAGACCGAAAGAAGACTGAAATGGATCCACATTGGGTGAAGTGGAAATCATGTGAGTATTTTGCAGCAGTATTTTATTTAGACAAAAGCATTCAAGACAGTATTTCTTTTTTTAAATATAAAGAACTATAAAGAAACATAGAAACTTAACTGAAATATCTGCTATCAGACTGCCCCTCTGCCATGTTGGTGTTATATTTTACTGACTGGTGGAAACTTAAAGTTGGTTGGAAATTGGTTTAAATTATCTTGCAGTTATCCTGTTCTTTCAAATATGTGGCTTCTTGCAGATGTTGCTGTGGTCAGTTCCTTGATCTGTTTCCTGCTGCGGTTTTGATCTACTGAAATCCGCTACAATTAGGGATGTCCCGATCAGCATTTTAGGCCTCCGATCCTTATCCGATCTTTTAACCTCAAATCCGATCCGATTTCGAGTCCCGATCCGATATTTTGCCTTTAGTATTGAAATTGATCAAACTCAAATATATTTTGAGCAAGTAACCCAACTTTTTATTAGACTAATATTTTATCAAAAAGCAACTATTATTATTGTAAATCCCATGAAATGAAAAATCTTACCCAAAATTAAAGGTCAGCTTCAATTTAATATTTTAGACAAAAGTAAAAAGAAAAACACTGACTTAGTACAGTATTATCAAAAAGAAAGTGCTATCCAAGATCCACTTTTAGCTTATAAGTGCTTAACATAGGCTGCCATAAAGTCAATGAAAATAAAAGCATCTCCGAAATGGCTTGTCTGACATGTTCTGCAGTATGAGCCCTGCGGAACTGATGAGCATCCAGCACAGCACGCTTTAAATCATAAGTTTCGGGATCAACCCAGTGCGCCGTGAGGCTCAGTAGGGACATCGGGCAAACATCTGCGCTCCAAATATCCGTAGTGAAACTAACAACAACGTTGCGGTTCAACTTACTTTGTATCGTTTCTTTTACTTTGCTGTACAGCTGTGGTACAGCTGTGTCGGCAATGTAGTGTCTCGATGGCAGAGCGTAGCGCGGGTCCAAAACTTCCAGAAGACGAGTTAGTCCGACATTCTCAAATACTGAGATGGGCTGGTTGTCAAGAGCAATAAATTCGACCAACCTTTCTGTGATCTTCTTTGCTCTATTATTTTCGTTGGAGTATTTGTCTCTCCTCATAACGTCCAGCGTTTGTTGCTTTGCTTTAGCAACCTTTCCATCTGCAGCTTTACAAAACGCTTCATACACATTGTCATGTTTTGTCCTCAAATGACGAATCAAGTTCGTGGTGTTAAATGTAGCTCTGCTGCTACCTCCTCTTGAAATTGCCATGTTGCAGACATTGCAAGTAGCTTAACGACAGTCTTCACTCGCGAGAGTAAAATACTTTCACACTTCTGACATGCTTGCTTTGCACCGCCGCGGAGGTTTGTATTGCGCAACTACCGTCAACCGTAAATAGTGGGTACTTTACGGCAGTTGCCGTAAAGATCGGCGCGACTAGTCAGGTAATGTAGCCGAGCTCCGATCACGGGGAAAATAGGAAAAGATCGGGCCGATCCGATCTCGAGATCGGGATCGGGACATCCCTAGCTACAATATAGTTCTGCTTTTAAGCACAGTTTTATATTCAACGCTGTACGATGAAATGAAAGGCCAATCTTTACTTTTCAGGCATATACTGTTTAGTTCTCTATTCCACAGCATTCCAACTATTGTTATTCTGTTCTTTATTATTCTTATTCTTAATAGTGGGAATGCTGTGGAACAGCATTTGTTGTTCAGTTCTTTATTCTTATTCTTAATAGTGGGAATGCTGTGGAAAAGCATTCCAACTATTATTCGGTTCTTTATTATTTCGTCTTCCATACAATTTTTGGCTCTCCGTATCTTCTGCATACTTTAAGCTATTTAAACCATTCAACTTGTCAAATCTTCAGCTCTTTCAGCAGATGATGGGACTAACTATTATTCTGCTATTTATACTTTTTCGAATATTAAGCTTTTAAACATTTTATTTTAACCTTATAGTAAATGAGGGCAAGCTTCAAATCCTTCATATCTTCTTTTGCTCCCAAAATTTTCAGCGCCTTCATACTTTCACCTACAGACGTTGTTTTCATTTTGTGAAAAAGTTCACAAAATATTCAGCTATCCGGCTATGGCTTTTCAGATTGATACATTTACAGTTTTTGTGAAAAAGCAGTTTAAGTATAGTGTATATTTTAGGATTTTTCTGCATTTATGAGTGTGTATTGCGTGAAGTAGAGTATGGAGTGATGTCACTAGAGTGGAGAGATTCAAAAAATGTATCATACTTCGTTCTCTAACTTGATCCCACGCCAACAATTCTAACTTGTCATGGACAATTTGTACATCAAAACGTAGGTATTCTTGTCGGCGTTTTTTTGGCTCTCCGTAACTTCTGCATACTTTCAGCTATTTAAACCGTTCAACTTTTACAATCTTAAGCTCTTTCAGCAGATGATGGGACTTCTATTTTTCTATTTATACTTTTCAAATGTTAAGCTTTTAAAAAAAAATTAACATCAAAGTCAATGAGAGCAAGCTTCAAATCTTTGCTCCCAAAATATTCAGCTCATTCATACTTTAACCTAAAGACGTGGTTCAAACTTTAAAATGTTCACAAAATATTAAGCTATATTATTAAGCTTAATATATATATTAATATATATTATCTTCTTAATATATACACTCACCGGCCACTTTATTAGGTACCCCATGCTAGTAACGGGTTGGACCCCCTTTTGCCTTCAGAACTGCCTCAATTCTTCGTGGCATAGATTCAACAAGGTGCTGGAAGCATTCCTCAGGGAGTTTGGTCCATATTGACATGATGGCATCACACAGTTGCCGCAGATTTGTCGGCTGCACATCCATGATGCGAATCTCCCGTTCCACCACATCCCAAAGATGCTCTATTGGATTGAGATCTGGTGACTGTGGAGGCCATTTGAGTACAGCGAACTCATTGTCATGTTCAAGAAACCAGTCTGAGATGATTCCAGCTTTATGACATGGCGCATTATCCTGCTGAAAGTAGACATCAGAACTTGGGTACATTGTGGTCGTAAAGGGATGGACGTGGTCAGCAACAATACTCAGGTAGGCTGTGGCGTTGCAACGATGGTCAATTGGTACCAAGGGGCCCAAAGAGTGCCAAGAAAATATTCCCCACACCATGACACCACCACCACCAGCCTGAACCGTTGATACAAGGCAGGATGATCCATGCTTTCATGTTGTAGACGCCAAATTCTGACCCTACCATCCGAACGTCGCAGCAGAAATCGAGACTCATCAGACCAGGCAACGTTTTTCCTATCTTCTATTGTCCAATTTCGATGAGCTTGTGCAAATTGTAGCCTCACTTTCCTGTTCTTAGCTGAAAGGAGTGGCACCCGGTGTGGTCTTCTGCTGCTGTAGCCCATCTGCCTCAAAGTTCGACGTACTGTGCGTTCAGAGATGCTCTTCTGCCCACCTTGGTTGTAACGGGTGGTAATTTGAGTCACTGTTGCCCTTCTATCAGCTCGAACCAGTCTGGCCATTCTCCTCTGACCTCTGGCATCAACAAGGCATTTCCGCCCACAGAACTGCCGCTCACTGGATGTTTTTTCTTTTTCGACCATTCTCTGTAAACCCTAGAGATGGTTGTGCGTGAAAATCCCAGTAGATTAGCAGTTTCTGAAATACTCAGACCAGCCCTTCTGGCACCAACAGTCATGCCACGTTCAAAGTCCCTCAAATCACCTTTCTTCCCCATACTGATGCTCTGTTTGAACTGCAGGAGATTGTCTTGACCATGTCTACATGCCTAAATGCACTGAGTTGCCGCCATGTGATTGGCTGCTTAGAAATTAAGTGTTAACGAGCAGTTGGACAGGTGTACCTAATAAAGTGGCCGGTGAGTGTATATATATATATTAATATTAAGCTTGGCTTTTCAGATAAATATATTTTACAGTTTTTGTAAAAAAGCTGTTTAAGTATAGTGTACATTTTAGGATTTTTCTGCATTTATGTACTGCGTGAAGTAGAGTGGGGAGAGTCAAAAAAATTATCTCTGTTCTTTCTCTATAACTTGCTCCCATGGCAACAATTCTAACTTGTCATGGACAATTCATACATCAAAACGTAGGTTTTCATGCCTCGTTTCAGATAATGTGAATAATCTCATTTATGCAATACGTATTATACTTTTTGCTCAGCAAGCTTTCAAATGACAAGAGTTCCAAGTCTTTCTCTGAGCCCTAAGGCCATTTTTACAGTTCATTGTCTGTCTGGATTTATTTTATATAAAAGCTTGTACAACATCAACCCTGTTGTCTACAGTCAAGATATGAACTTTTTTTTCAGGACAAACTGGGTTATTAGAATATTTGGGTTGCAGTGAGGTCACTGACATGTTAAAAAATGGTTGTAGGACCTTAAAGACAAATAAATAAAACAGAACATGAATCTTCCAGATATGTATTGATATCACAGACAGAGCAGGAAAACCTAAGCCATTTTCCTCTCTAAAACACTTCTCATATGTCTTGGGAGTCATACTGTGAAGAAATAGTCATTGTAACTTATACAGTTGACAAAATAGATTTTATCAAAGAAAGTCAAGACGCTTTTGCCCTAATGACATTTACTTATGCCAATGATCAACATAATGTCATATTTATTGATATTACACCCACAGCAATGCTACATAAGCAATTGTGTCTAAAACAGTTTGCCTATTGGCCTTTCATACAGCCTATTGGCCTTCCATACAGCCTATATATACTATATATATTATTGATATCTCATCAATAATACATTACAGTGGTGGAGCAGTGGTTATGCCACATGCCTTTCATGCGGGAAAGCCAGGTTCAATTCCCACAATGATATCTCACCACCTAATATTGAAAAGGCATTTAACCCCGTCATGATTATTTATTATTCTGTATGTTTTTTGGTGGGAAAGGGAAGTTTGTGGTCCCCTACTGGAGCTGCTGACCTCGCGACCCGATACCGGATAAGCGGATGCAGATGGATGGATGGATGTTTTTTGGTTGTCCATATCTTCTGCATACTTTCAGTTATTAAAACCATTTAACTTTTAAAATCAAGCTCTAGCTCCTGATGGTGTAGTGGTGTTATTCAACTTAATTAAAACCATTCCTACTTTTTTTTCAACTATTCTCTTAAACATCTTCTTACTGATTTAAGCTATTCAACCAGGTTAGCTTTAGCAATTCAGTTATTCAGCATTTTTCAACTATTCTTAATACTTAGACGTCTTCTTACTGATTGAAGCTATTTCTCCGGTTTAGCTTTAGCATTTTAAATTTTAAAAATGTTTTCACATCTTTTTACATTAGTGGTGTTAATTAACTTAAAACCATTTCTACTTATCCAACTATTCTTACAACTGTTACTAATTTAAGCTATTCAACTAGGTTAGCTTTAGCAACTCTTTCAACTATTCTTACTACTTAAGCTTCTTCTTACTGATTTAAGCTATTTATTGAGTTTAGCTTTAGCAATTAAGCTATTATAACTATTTATCCAGTTTAGCTTTAGTGTTTAAATTTTTTCTAGGTTAGCTTTAGCAATTACGCTATTAAGCATTCCCACGCATTTTCTGCAGGAAATGCCTTTTCTAGTTATTATTTCGTCTTCCGTACATTTTTTGGCTCTACGTAACTTCTGCATACTTTAAGCTATTTAAACCGTTACACTTTTACAATTTTCAGATCTTTCAGCAGATGATGGGACATATTCTACTATTTTTCTATTTATACTTTTTAAGCTTTTTAAGCTTTTAAAAAAAATTACCGTTAGTCAATGAGAGCAAGCTTCAAATCCTTCAAATCTTCTTCTGCTCCCTAAATTTTCAGCTCATTCATACTTTTACCTAAAGACGTGGTTCAAACGTTCACGAGTTTAGCTTTAGCAATTCTTTGCTTTAGCGGTTAAGTTTAATATATGATCCTATTAGCTGACCTTTTAAAAAGCTACTATTCCTGGGGTCCACATTTTAATATATACAGTGTGTGTGTATGTATGTATGTATGTGTGTGTGTGTGTTTGTGTATTGTTAGATCCCGGTATGCCCCTGTTCAAGGGGGTACTGGACCAGCTCTCCGTTTAAAGGGACCAATCCTCTAAGCCTATGGGTATTACCCTATCAGGTATGACTGAGGACTGTTTAAGCTGGTGTCGAAGAGATTCGCCTAGCTTCTGTCTTCATCTGAGCGTCTACTCTGCTTACTCTGAAACAGCACCTGACTGAATAGCCCTAGAGCCAGATACTACCCCAGCCACACCCATTCATGACAGCTCTCTTCTCATTGATCAGGGCACTTGGTAAGCTGCTAGGATATTGTTTAGGGGCCAGGAAAATAGGCCCTAAGGGTAAGTTAATTTCAGTGGCTAGAGCAACCTATAACAACCTTTGAAGATGTTTAAACTCAATACAGCCAATAAAACCTTAAAAAGTGAAATAATTCAATGTCTACTACTTGTACTTTAAATGCAGTATGTATATATTTTATTGCAAGATAAAGAGCAAGCAAACAACTTAATGATTGAGAATAAAATTGATCGATTAATAGAATTGTAAAACTTGTATCTGATTATGTGATACTGAATAAAATGATTTAAAAATTCAAAACTCTCTTAAAATGATTAAATTGTAAACCATATCAGTTATACTGGTCAATTCCTAATAATTGAGCGTGTCACCCTGGCCGGGGGGACTGCACCTTTTTCTTCTGTGTAATCCGTTAGAATCCTGAAACCTTGTCCAAAGTCTTAATAATGTCTATAAATCCACAGCCATTGAGGCAGTTGAACAGAAGAAAGACGTCAGAGTCAAAATTACTCCTTCAGCTGGGTTGGCTACGGTGGCTATCCTCTGTGGCTTCTGTCTCGCAATTCCAATGAAGAAGATTTCTGAAGTTTTCTTTTGCTGTTTTCTTGTCCAAATCCCAACTTTTTCTGGTCGAGGTCGTCAAGTCTGAAGATCTATTGTCTGTACCAACGCCCTCCGAGAACTGCCGAGGAATAACCCCGATCTTTACCTGTTTGTCTTTTATACAGTTTGACACAAAAACCTCATTTGTTCCTTCCAATGATTGTTGTTTGTTTAAAAATTGTATATTTTAAAGATAAGTAAAGGCACAATTCTTTCAGTGTCTTACCTTAAATTAAATTAACTCAACTTTAGTTTTAAAATTCTCCCCCTGTTGAATTGAATATCACAACATCAAGGAATATGGAAAGTGTCATGAGCTCTCTTTTGTAGTGATATGGAGTGTGTGTGTGTTTCCAGTTGCTGCCAGTGTACTGCTGCTAGCATTGTACCACAGCACCACTGCTGCTGTCAGCATGAAGGAAACCCTGGCTGATTGTCTGGAGGACAAAGACTATGATGAACTGCTGCAGACTGTGAAGAACGGCCTCCCACACACAAATACATCTCGTCATGTTGTTGTTGTCGGAGCTGGCTTGGCTGGACTGACGGCTGCCAAACTACTGCAAGACGCAGGACACCAGGTACGTGCAACAGGCTGATAATGGTTGAATGACCACTACTCGGTAGAGACGGTTTTTACCTGCTATATGAGGGTGGGCTTGTAGAAACTATAGTTGGGCAACTTGGGCGTAGGTCTGTATCAATTATTTAAAAATGATCTAACCAGAATTAAAAAACATTTTTGTAATGGTGCATTGTTTTGTTTGCATCCATGAAACACGTAGTCAACTTTTGAACATTAACAATCCACCCGAAGCACCTTTCATGTGTTTTAGTAATGTAGTTAGTCTGTCTGTCGTGTTTAATCTACTATTGTGCTTTGTTAAATTAGTACTGTTTTTTTAATGATTAATGCTTCGTTTTAATTGATTGGGATTCATTTTCTTTCGTCAATGTTATGTTAATTCAAGCAAAAATACATAACCTTATGATAATAAAGAGGTGTGGTTCCCTTCATATGCATACAGTGAGGAAAATACGTATTTGAACACCCTGCTATTTTGCAAGTTCTCCCACTTAGAAATCATGGAGGGGTCTGAAATTGTCCTCGTAGGTGCATGTCCACTGTGAGAGACATAATCTAAAAAAAAAATCCAGAAATCACAATGTATGAATTTTTAACTATTTATTTGTATGATACAGCTGCAAATAAGTATTTGAACACCTGAGAAAATCAATGTTAATATTTGGTACAGCAGCCTTTTGTATGCAGTGACAGAGGTCAAACATTTCCTGTAGTTCTTCACCAGGTTTGACACACTGCAGAAGGGATTTTGGCCCACTCCTCCACACAGATCTTCTCTAGATCAGTCAGGTTTCTGGGCTGTCGCTGAGAAACACGGAGTTTGAGCTCCTTCCAAAGATTCTCTATTGGGTTTAGGTCTGGAGACTGGCTAGGCCACACCAGAACCTTGATCTGCTTCTTCCAGAGCCCCTCCTTGGTTCTCCTGGCTGTGTGCTTCGGGTCAGTGTCATGTTGGAAGACCCAGCCTCAACCCATCTTCAATGCTCTAACTGAGAGAAGGAGGTTGTTCTCCAAAATCTCGCAATACATGGCCCTGGTCCTCCTCTCGTTAATACAGTGCAGTCGCCCTGTCCCATGTGCAGAAAAACACCCCCAAAGCATGATGCTACCCCCCCCATGCTTCACAGTAGGGATGGTGTTCTTGGGATGGTACTCATAATTCTTCTTCCTCCAAACACGGTTAGTGGAATTATGACCAAAAAGTTACATTTTGGTCTCATCTGACCACATGACTTTATCCCATGACTCCTGTGGATTATCCAAATGGTCATTGGCAAACTTAAGACGGGCCTTGACATGTGCTGGTTTAAGCAGGGGAACCTTCCGTGCCATGCATGATTTCAAACCATGACGTCTTAGTGTATAACCAACAGTAACCTTGGAAACGGTGGTCCCAGCTCTTTTCAAGTCATTGACCAGCTCCTCCCGTGTAGTTCTGGGCTGATTTCTCACCTTTCTTAGAATCATTGAGACCCCACGAGGTGAGATCTTGCATGGAGCCCCAGTCCGAGGGAGATTGACAGTCCTGTTTAGCTTCTTCCATTTTCTAATGATTGCTCCAACAGTGGACCTTCTTTCACCAAGCTGATGAAATACTGATTGTATGGGGTGGACAGGTGTCCTTATGCAGCTAACGACCTCAAACAGGTGCATCTAATTTAGGAAAATAAATGGAGTGGAGGTGGACATTTTGAAGGCAGACTTTGAGGGTTAGAATTGTAGCTGATACACAGGTGTTAAAATACTTATTTGCAGCTGTATTATACAAATAGTTAAAAAATCATACATTGTGATTTCTGGATTTTTCTTTTTAGATTATGTCTCTCAGCGTGGACATGCACCTACGATGACAATTTCAGACCCCTCCATGATTTCTAAGTGGGAGAAGTTGCAAAATAGCAGGGTGTTCAAATACTTCTTTCCCTCACTGTATCTGGGTCACAAAACAGTGATATATAGCAAAAGATGTATCCTGGGATTCATTTTAAACTTTAATTTGCTCGAAAGTAATAATTTTTAGAATTGACTAAAATTTTTTAAAAGCAATTATTTCTGAAAAAAATCAGAATTTAGTATGTACCAAAAGTGTATCTTCAGCCCTTTCTCTGAATGCAATCTTCTACCTCCTAGTCCTGCCAAGAACACATTATTTTGACGGTGCAACTTCCAAAGAACTGATCAAAACATTTCATGGGAATGTGGGTGGGTGGGTGGGTGCAAACTGTTTTCTCAAAGTCCTGCCAAGAACACATCATTATTTTGCAGGTGTAACTTCCACAATACTGAAAAAAGGCCGGCTCTAGGCCGCCCACCCAATCAGAAGTTAGAAATGGTATTTTCTTTGCTACTTATTCCATTGGCTGAACACATTTTCTTAACTTTTGATTGTTAAAGAAAAACCCACGTTTGGGTGGGCTGAGTCCTCCCGTGCCCAGAAACTCAGAATCAGAAAGGAATTTATTGCCACAGTAGTTAGCCTATGTGGAATTTGCCTTGGTGATAAGTGCATACGTAACGAACATATTAACCACTAACACAGGAGAAGCACAATTGATATTACCATACATGAAGAAGGTTTGGTAGACTTTAATGAATTACACAGAAACATTTAATGGAATGTCTTTTGAGGAGAAAATTAGGAAGGCCGTACAGGTTAACCAGGATGTCATGTCATGCCATCCCAACTCTGAAGTTCCTGTCTACCTGAAGGTATATTTAAACTCATGCTGGAGCCATTAAGTTTAGCTGAACCTTTAATGTCAGCGAAGATATTGAGGGTGCCGCGCTTTTTTTTGGTATGATTTATTTGTGGGATTTTGAACATAACACATACACATTACACCTCATCCATAGAATAAAACTCATACAAAGAGTCTATCTGTGACACAAGGTAGTAACACATAAACAATTTAAGCCCAATTCCCACCGTCCACCCTCCCCTACAAAGGTATATCATTGAGATGAAATACGGTAAAATGGGTTTTGATACAGATAATCGTGGTAGTCTAATAAGCCGTGTAGGCCTTTACATATACATACTAACATACAGGACACGAATGCTCAAATACTCAGTAAGACAAATAATAATTATTTTTTTTAAAGTACAATAAAATCAGGAGAGAATATAAGAGCAACAACAGACAAAAACAAACAAAACCGCTACTCTGCTGTAAGCTACTGCTTATTGGGGGGATATGATTAATTGCCTAGACATTGGGGTCGATTTCTATATGGAGAGACCTAACATGATCTAGGAAGGGTTTTATGGAATTTACATTCTGAAAAGAGAAGAATATTTGATTTTCTCTAATTTTAGCGTAGATGCTAAACCCAAATACCTCAGCACAGACCGAATGTACTGTTTTCTTCCTCCATGACATTGGCAGGACTTGAGGCAGCACTGTCTTATCATACTGCTGTTACATCTCGCGTCATCTATGGAGACACACAGTAAGTAAGCTATAACTTCCACCAAAGAGTGCTCTGGGCTGCCCAGTTGTAGCAATGCCCAACCTACTACCTTTGAAACATTACAAAATGGCCTTATTGTGTATTTATCTGTTTGTATTTTTCTGTTCTGACAAGGTAACCGTAATAGAGTCTAATGGTCGTGTTGGAGGACGGGTCGAGACCTACAGGAATGAAGAGGGCTGGTATGCTGAACTGGGAGCCATGAGGATCCCAAGTACTCACCAGTGAGTTTAAGTTTTAAAAACATTCAGTTGGGCATTTACACATAACAATGGCATGCAACCCTTCCCTGTCTCAAACTTAACATGATTGTGTAAAAAGGATGCTGATGAAACTACCAGCTTTTTATGGGGTTGCTATCAATATTACAATTATTTAAAAAAGGTGAGATAAAATTAAACGTGGATAGGATCAAAAATAAATTAATAGTTAACCTATTGTAAAGGTTTTTTCTATCGCTCCATACAAACTGACATAGTTATGTTAACTATAGAGCGAAACAATCCTTTTTATTTACATAAAAATAACATGGCGAGTTACTTCAAAATAGCAGAAGATGAATTTTGTTGAGGTCCTTAGAGGCTGCCATTGTTTTTGCTATCTTAACTTAAAATTCAAATGATGTAGGGATGTTACATGTGCCAACATTAAATGTCTTGCCTACACATCAAAAGTAGTTAGTGAATGTAATTTTTTACTGTCTGGGCTCACATTACAGTAATAAGCTAACCACCATCCCCTTTGTCACCAGCATCGTCCAGTGGTTTGCTAAAGAGCTGAATGTCAAGCTGAATAATTTCACCATATATGACCCCAACACCTTTTACTTGGTTAATGGGTTGTTGAAGGCATACACAGTGCAAAATGACCCTGATATTCTGAAGTACAACGTGCAGCCAAGTGAGAAAGGGAAGTCGGCCGATGAACTGCTACAAATAGCCTTGCAGAAGGTACGTAAGACAGGAGAAAGGAAGGGGGTGGAAAGAAAGTTACACAAATTCACACATCCTTATGAAGCAAACGTATTTTTCTCTTTTGTAGAGTAGTTTATCATCTGCATAGAAGGGTTATATAAAACATTACTTCCTCAATATTGGACCTTCTACGTCCAGGAAATTAACTAATTGCAGAAGTCAGAGTTAATGTATAAACTGTTCCAGCCAGTAAGGTTAAAAGAGGACATATATAAAGTCTGAGCTATATGAAAATTAGACAAACATTGAACTACTGGCATTGCTTTTCGGTGGGCCCAACCTCTAAGAGCTTCCACTTGGTGCCTTTTTGTGACAGGCTAGGCCATACAGTCAAGTTACATGTTCATGGTTTAATATAGGCAAATCAAAGTTCAGTTTGATGAATGGTGACACCATCAGCTCAATAGATGAATGAGTGAATTGTTCATATTTTTTGCAGGTGAAAGATTACGTGCAGACATATGGCTGCGAGGCTGCGCTGAGAAAATATGACCACTACTCTGTGAAGGTAAAACACAACAATGTCAAAATGTTGTAAAATGAGAACAAAGGGTGGGGTATATTGCGAATCACAACTGATATTTAAGTGCATTATCAACAGCATTATTTTCACATGCCATTTTCAATGGGTTAGCATTTAAAAACAAACTTCCCACAACACCCACAAGTGTCCGTACATTCATAATTCTTGATTTAAATTTCAAAACCTGACTAATGGAAAACGTGTATACCAAAGATTTAGTTTTAACACTTAAGCTTTCTTTCTGAGTCATGTTGACTGCATTACATGGAACTTTGTTTAATAGGAGTATCTGAAAGAAGAAGGAGATCTGAGTTCAGAAGCAATACGGATGATTGGAGACCTTCTTAACGTAGAGAGCCTCATGTACACAGCACTGACAGAGATGATCTATGACCAGAGTGACATCAATGACAACACTACGTAAGGCCCTACATCACATACTGTCAACTATTCAAGATTGGAATTTTTTTTTTTTGCAGTAGTGTTAAAAACTATAAAAACCCTGGCCAGAAAATGTAAGGTGGTTATGAAAGGTCTGGGAAACAAAAGTTTACTGGCCTACAGAGAAAACCAGTAAATTTAATATTTTCATCTGAAAGACAGTAATTCAGTGGCTTTACATGTAACACTATGTAAAGTACATTTCTCACCTAAATTCAGATGAAATTGAACGTTTTTATCAACCGGCAGCAAAACTTCTTTGACACGTACTGTATGCCTGAATGATCTCCCAGTTTAAATCATAAGCTATGAATATAACTACATAAACATACCTTATTGACAATGGAAATTTGCACCTCTGTACAACACTGCACTCAAACAAGTATTTGTTTTTAAGGTATTATGAAGTGACTGGTGGATCAGACCTTCTCCCGAAAGCTTTTCGTAATGTCCTGGATGCTCCTATTCTCCTCAACTCCAAGGTCAAAAACATCAGCCAGTCACATAAAGGTGTGATTGTATCATATCAGACAGGACAGCAGTCCTCTTTGACAAACCTTTCCGCTGACATCGTTCTGGTAACAACCACAGCCAAAGCTGCCCTCTTCATTGACTTTGATCCACCTCTCTCCATCAGAAAGATGGAGGCACTAAGAGCAGTCCACTATGACAGCTCCACTAAAATCATCCTCACCTTCAGCGAGAAGTTCTGGGAGAAGGACGGCATCCGAGGAGGAAAGAGCATCACCGACCGGCCCTCTCGTTTCATCTACTACCCCAGCCACAGTTTCCCAACCAATAAGACCATCGGGGTCCTCCTGGCTTCCTACACCTGGTCTGACGAATCCCTCGTCTTCTTAGGTGCAAGCGATGAAGACCTTAAAGAGCTGGCTCTGAGAGATTTGGCAAAGATCCACGGCGAGAGGGTTAAATCTCTCTGCACAGGGGTGGTGGTGAAAAGGTGGAGCGCGGATCCTCACAGCTTGGGCGCCTTCGCTCTCTTCACACCCTACCAACATTTAGAGTACTCTACAGATCTCTTCAGAAGTGAAGGCAGGGTGCACTTTGCTGGTGAACACACCGCTTTTCCTCACGCTTGGATCGAGACATCTATGAAATCTGCGATCAGGGCTGCTACCAACATTAACAAAGAGTCAGCTACAACTCAAAACCATGATGAGCTCTAGGGTCTACTTTCTAGGTCAATCAGTACTATCATAGTACTGAAATGTCTGTCAAATTTTATGTTATGCTTGGTAATTGCATTCCTTCCTTTGGAGAAAGGGTCATTGTGTTTTGTCTTACACCATGCAGTTCTAATCTGCATCAGACCGATGGACTTTTGGCAGTTACTGGTGGCTTGTTGCTCGGCAAAAGTATAATCTGAAAAAAATCAATAGTATGTTCACCACTAATTTTGATGTTGAAGCAAGATTTCATTTCAATGTTCGTTTCAATGCCACTGTTTGGCTGCAATGTCAAAGCCTGGCACACTTCCTAGGGAGCTGGTTTACTACTACTTTTTACTAAACTTACTAGCAGATTTAAATTTTTTGTATAGATCATAGCGTATATTTCTTTTACCAATAAAACACGTTTAAAAAAAATATTTTTTAATTTTTGTCTAGATATGCTTTTTGACAGTAATGATTTTTTGCCAACATTTTTTTTGTTAGTTGTTAAAAAGTAAATCTTTAACAACCCTTAAATTAACTTGTAAACTTTATGTGCATCAGGTTTTTTAACATTTTAAAGAAGGCATTTAGTCAAGATGCAATCATTGGCAAAACACAGTAACCTTCAAAACCAAACCACAAGAAATGGTCCATTTAGAAATATTTTATTGGGGTGATTGTATTTAGCAATTGTACATTATAATGAACAGCACGGACACATGGTAAATACAGAGAATGAAAAAGCAGGCAACTGACATCTGACACAGAAAAAAGTCAGCACATTACAAAGAACCTGTAAAATGTTTTCCTCCAAATGTGCTACTTTTAATCTAGATTCATTTGTGTTCTCAAATTATTGAATTAAATGCTCAAACTAATAGTTGTTTGTCCATTACGTCATCCTTGTCCTTTCAATTCTGTTTTTGTGCATGTTCAGCAATTCTGGCCAGCTTTATTAGTTGGGTGCAAACATACATTTTAAGTTTCCAGGTGAGGGGCAAATGATCTTAACTTGCAACATAGATTAAACATAATTTCATTCCATTATAGATGCATGTACGTAGATATACTGAGGATGTTCATGTTAAACAATATTTTATGAATATAAATGCAGTTTAATATTAAAATTGATTCATTTTGTTTATTTTAATTTCAACCTATTCTCCTTGATAAATTAAAAATCAACTCTTATCTAAAGACTTGACCTCCCACATACCAAACCTGCAAGGAGGTTTAAGATAAATACATCTTGTATTGTCATTGAATATTGAATACAACAAAGTGAAAGTGTTTCTCTGTCTGAAAAGCAGAAGCATTGGAAGTGTCACAGCCAAATCTAAATACTTGATATATTACACTGTGTGAAGGGCAAGTATGCGGTTAAGAATGGGAATTCAAGATACATTAGTTTGTTGATTTCCTCCTTTCAGTTCCTATTTTGGGAAGGGTTCCCAATAAATGACAGACATTCATGATGATGATGTGTTCAAGGTTTTCCTGATCATGAGACATGACCAGTAATTCTTGATCATAAGATTCTGATATGTCAGTGAATCATAATTGAATACAGGTGTACTTAGTTTCAAATCATAGCAGAGGTAATCTAAGGGCCCTTTACAGAGTGTGTACATACACACACATAAATTACAGAGACCCAACAGTTCCCCCCCAATTTATCTAATCAATTGAGCAGCCATTTGCCTCGACTAGTTGGGGGGAAGAGAGAGAGAGACCAAACAATAAGGACCAAAACCCTGATATAAAATGAAAGACAAGAAGTCTTACCATTTTCCAGTTAAGCCAGTTAGATGAGAAAAAAAATCATCGCTAAATGTGTTTATTGAAGAGCTTTTCCTTTTCACTTCAAGTTACAAGTTGTTGTTGACATTGAAGCTCTTTTAAATGGTAAGAATCTCATTTTATTTGATTTATCTCAGACTTTCATTGCAATTTTACTTTAAACATGAACATGAAAATATTTTATAGTCTTTTTGTTAACTTTATAAATGAGTTTATCTTTTGAAAGAAATATTTCTCTTCGTGCAAAAATGCTGATATTTAATGTGCTTTTCATAGTTCCTTAAAAAACGAACCCAGTTAAAGATACCATACCTCCATGTAGCGCACACTAGAAACTTTTGTCTGCAAATGAGAAATGGGGAATGCAAATTTCCTCATTGTGGTTACATTGTTAGAAATTTTCCCATAAGATGGCACACAGCCTCCGGTTTCATTATAAGACGTGCCAGTTAGATTTCTCGATTGCAAGAGCTGAAGAAACTGAAAGCCAAACTCTGATGATAAAAAAACCAGACAGTCATGCCGTCTGAGGTCAGTCTGGTCAGCAGAAAGAGAAATTCCAGCATTGAGGCGGTACAGTATATAAGTGGGTAACATTTTACATCTAGTCACTTTAACAACACAACCTATGTTAGCTGATGTTAAAGCCCCTCAAAAGGTAGGACATGTTTCATAACATTTATAACTTAAGATAGATATTAACCGTAAACTGCTCCAAGAACTGCATAAAAAAGCATCCGTTTACTACTTAAACGATCATCTCAGTTTAATTTTCTTTCTTTAAATATACAAGACTGGATGAGTAGAATAGAAATAAAACTAAAGATTAAAGCAATTTCAACACATAAAACGCTGCCAATTGAATATATGTGAGTAAAAGATATGTATATAAAACTATAATATCAAATAAAATTAACTGGAAGAACTTTTTTTAAAAATCTCACATCATTTTAAACTTAAATAGTTAATGTGTAAAATTTGCATCATCAATTTTTTATTATGAATGTTGTTACAAGGTATTCAGTTGTACAGAAAGTCTCGGAGACCTTGCTAACAATAGGACAGAATTGTCTTGCAAATTGCCGTTGTCATTGACCTTTACTGCTTCTAATGAGATCAGAAGGTAAATGCGCACAAACTAAAACTTAGTACATATTTTCATAATCTGACATGTTTCTTGTCCTCGTGTCACCAAAGATAAAGACTGAGATGGATCCACATTGGGTGAAGTGGAAATCATGTGAGTATTTTGCAGCAGTATTTTATTTTATTTAGACAAAAGCATTGGAGACCGCCAATTTTAAATATAAAGAACTATAAAGAAGCTTAGAAACTTACCTGGTAAATATGTATCAGGCTGCCCCTCTGCCATGTTACTGACTGGTGGGAACTTAGTTTGTTGGAAAATAGTGTACTGTAGTGAAAAAAGTAATCTGGTACTAATTAACAAAAATGGAGTGTTCATTCAGTACACTTTAATTTAATTCTCTCAAATTAATTCCAGTTGCTGCCAGTGTACTGTTGCTCACATTGTACCACAGCACCACTGCTGCTGTCAGCATCAAGGAACACCTGGCTGATTGTCTGGAGGACAAAGACTATGATGAACTGCTGCAGACTGTGAAGAACGGCCTCCCACACACAAATACATCTCTTCATGTTGCTATTGTCGGAGCTGGCGTGGCTGGACTGACGGCTGCCAAACTACTGCAAGACGCAGGACACAAGGTACGTGCAACTGGCTGGTAATTTAAAGCTAGCTTGTTGTGATAACACAAATAGAAACTTTTCTTCAAATCAGGAATCAGACACCAATGTGTAAACACTTTGTATGTTTGGACAAGGTAACCATATTGGAGTCTAGTGGTCGTGTTGGTGGACGGGTGGAGACCTACAGGAATGAGGAAGAGGGCTGGTATGCTGAACTGGGAGCTATGAGGATCCCAAGTGCTCACCAGTGAGTAAAAACAAACTTCAATTTGCAATGCAACCGTGTTTGAACTTTCAGAAAGTCACACATCTTCGTTATTGGGTATAGTTAGCATGAGCAGCAATACTTAACAATAAAACAAACTTGAGCATCAGCAACACAAAAACCAACACTCTTCGACATTGATGTTAGCAAAAGCTAAACAGTAATAAATGTGTAGTGTGAATAGGCCTAGTACAAACAGCGTTCCAATCTCCAGGCAAATGTCTAATCTGGCTTTACAAAAAATCTCAAAACTAATATGGAAATGCTACAATGCCACCATCAGGTGTCTCATCTGTTCACAGCATCGTCCGTTGGTTCGCTAATGAACTGGGAGTCGAGCTGAATCCATTTTTCATGAATGACGACAACACATTTTACCTGATCCATGGGTTGCGGAAAAGGACGTACGCAGTCAAAGCAAATCCTGACATCCTAAAGTATGAACTGCCAAAAAGTGAGAGGGGGAAGTCAGCTGACCAACTGTTACAGCAAGCTCTGCAGAAGGTACTTTAAGGCATGAGTGACACAGAACATTATCTATTGTAGGAGTATCTGATACCAGTATGAGCTGATAATGTTAAAAACAGATGTCTATTAATGTGTAATTTTGACTGAATTAATATCCCCTTGAATGTCAGTTATAATAGAATTTTGTCACATTCCTGGAGCTTTTTGTTTCTTCTCGAATTTCCGGGTATGAAGGCAATTTTGTGTTGATGTATCGAGGGGGCGTTGCCTTGTATACGCAGTTCACAGATCCAGTGGAGCTGGAAAATCAATTTTAATCGCAAAGATACCTCTTACAATTTTTCTTATGTTTCCATAAATAAAACTGTCGCTAAATGCCACTTTGCATCACACAAAAGAGACCTTATTTATTGAATGATTTCATTATTGATCGATCCAACACCAAAGATTCTTTTGTATCTTAAAATAACTTGTTAACACTTAACTCCGTTGCACCGGAAACTGACCCAGGCACCGAGTCTGAACAGCTGCCATTCGAAAATGTTACACCACCGTTACTGGTATCCACCCCCTTCGCTTTTCGCCATCTTTACAGTAAGCTAAATTTACCCGACGTCAAAACCCCCTTTGTGATCAGGCACAAAAATTACTAATACTAATTGTAATTTTAAAGATGAGTTAGCATTGGCTCAGGACCTGAAGGATAACTCTGGGACTTGGAATGGGTGTGTTGCAATTCTGCCTTCTCACTCCACGACATAGGTTCGTGGATCTGAGTGTCGTGATTTTGGTTTCTTAATGCATATTGTTACAGCGCTAACTACTACCGTTAGGTGGCACTCTAATGGCGTTAAACGTGTTTTTTAGAAAACCTTTCATCTATGTGTTCCTTGAATCAAGTGCAATCTACTGATACAGGCCATGCTCATTTCAGCTAAGTTGTTTTTTTTTCATGAAATGTGCAAGAACCTACTTTTTTTCAACTCCTCCTAGGGGTTTCACCCGATTGGTCTGAAACTTCCTCAGGAAACCATGTCACTGTGTTATTGGACATACATTTATTGTAATGCCGTTTAAAACATTTCTAAACATACTGTATATAAAAAAATTTAATTTTTCTGTATAATTTTTTTTTCTATAGGTGAAAGATAAAGTGAAGGCCCATGGCTGCAAAGCTGCACTACAGAAGTACGACCACTACTCTGTGAAGGTAACACTGAACTGTTCTCCCAATGCAAATTAAACAAGGGTATGGGACAATAGAACAAACGTTGAGCTGATTGTTTTTTCAGAGGGCACACCACCAAGAATTTAAGATTAACATACATTTGAGGGATTGAAACCAAAAGTTTAAAACATTCTTTGTCGTTTCAGGAGTATCTGAAAGAAGAAGGCAAACTGAGTCCAGAAGCAGTGATGATGATTGGAGACTTACTCAATGAACAGAGCCTCATGCACCTGGCGCTGACTGAGATGCTCTATATCCAGAGTGACGTCAGCGACAGAACCTCGTATGATTGGTTGATTTAACACATTAGTGCATTTACATTTGTCCTAAAATATTAAGAGCCCTATTTTAATGATCTAAGCGCACGGCGTAAAGCGCATGGCTCAGGTGCGTTTAGGGCGTGTCCAAATCCACTTTTGCTAGTTTGACGGCAGAAAAAACGGGTCCATGCGCCGGGGATATGGCTCAAAGGGTTTTATTTCGTGTCTTCATTAGTTAAAGGTGTGTGGGCGTAACATGCAATCAGCCAATTAGAGGTCCTCTCCCATTCCCTTTAAAAGCCAGGCATGATTGGAACTTAGCGCATTGCTATTATGATGGCGGATTTGCACCGCAATATTTTTTATTTTCAACCTTTTGCTTGTGTGTGCTGCTGCGCTTCCGTGTGTCTAACAAGCATAGTGTGCACACTCTTTGCACGAGCCTAGGCGCATTTTATTAATGCGCTGTTAAAATTCAATGAAATACTGCACTATTGACTTTAGACCAGGTTTTTGTTGGTCAATGGCGCGATCACTTCCTGCTGCCTCAAGATAGCAATACACCCAGAATGCACCTGAACACACCTCCCTGTAAGACCAGCACGCCCATGGGTGCAAAGAGGAGCGCAGGTGCATTTGCTATTTAAACGATGTGGGCGCGGGACGGGGAAATTACCCAACTGTGTTGGTCTTAAAATAGCAAAGACACTTGCGTTGGGCTTTGTGCCGCGCTGCAAGATAGGGCCGAATATGTTTTAGTTTAAAGCCAGTGTGTACTGGAACCAAAATATTTCATTAAGGTCTAGCTATGAGAGACGCAAAATGCATTTAATTGTTTCAGTGGTGATCTTTGAGACAGTTTCCCCTGGCATATGAATGTCCATAGATCAGATCTGCTTTATTAAACAGTGTTGACATACACTTCACATATTATACCCAAACATTTTGTCACATTTGTGCCCAATTCAATGAGAACAAAAATGTGTTCTTTTGTTTTCAAGGTACGATGAAGTGACTGGTGGGACAGATCTCCTAACCAAAGCTTTTCTCACTGTCCTTGATGTCCCCATCCACCTCAACTCTAAAGTCAAACGGATCAGCCAATCACATAAAGGTGTGATTGTATCATATCAGACAGGACAGCAGTCCACTTTGACAGACCTTTCTGCTGACATCGTTCTGGTAACAACAACAGCCAAAGCTGCCCTCTTCATTGACTTTGATCCACCTCTCTCCATCAGAAAGATGGAAGCACTGAGGGCAGTCCACTATGAAAGCTCCACTAAAATAATCCTCACCTTCAGCAAGAAGTTCTGGGAGAAGGATGGCATCCAAGGAGGAAAGAGCATCACCGACCAGCCCTGTCGTTTCATCTACTACCCCAGCCACAGTTTCCCAACCAATAAGACCATCGGGGTCCTCCTGGCCTCCTACACCTGGTCTGACGACTCCCTCCTCTTCTTAGGTGCAAGCGATGAAGACCTGAAAGAGCTGGCTCTGAGAGATTTGGCAAAGATCCACGGTGAGTACGTCAAGACTCTGTGCACAGGGGTGGTGGTGAAGAGGTGGAGCGCGGATCCTCACAGCTTGGGCGCCTTCGCTCTCTTCACACCCTACCAACATTTAGAGTACTCCAAAGAGCTCTTCAGAAGGGAAGGCAGGGTGCACTTTGCTGGTGAACACACCGCTTTGCCTCACGCTTGGATTGAGACATCTATGAAATCTGCTATCAGGGCTGCTACCAACATTAACAAAAAGTCAGCTACAACTCGACACCATGACGAGCTCTAGGGTCTTATATGTTGCACTTTTGCCATCCCACCATGCAGCTCTAATTGGCATCAGACTGGTGGATTTTTGGCAGTGAAAGATGGCTTGATGTTGCTAGGCAAAAGTATAATCAGAAGTCATTTACGTACGCAGTGTTTTGAGCAATGACTGTCTATGACAACAATCTGTGCACCATGAACGTTTTTTTCAAGCTTAATCCATCTATCCATTGCATGCCTAGCCTTTTTGTTTAGATTCAATAAGAGCAAATAATATTTTCTTGTTTTGGTTTATCCGATGCCAATTTGAAAACAAAAATGGACAAAGCATGTAGATTTTGTTTTTATTTTCATTCACATGAAAATTGTCATGAGCTCGGTATTATTTTCTGACTTGTATAGATTTTTTTGTTTTGCAAGAAAAGAATATGACTTGGGTCTTGTGTTGAAATTGTGTTTATTGATATTATAGCCCTTTATCTCAACTTGCACTATTTTTTCCTTTGATCTTGGATTCATAATTTTGCTTTTACCTCTGTTTTTGTTTTGTTATTTAATGAACATTGTTGGAAGTGCCAGAGGCCTAAGACTTTATTTGCCAATTACTACTTCTGTTACTGTTGTGCACATGACCATTAAAGAAAATTGAACCATGACTTTGTTAAATTAATGTCATAATGTAAGAAATAAGTTAGGGGTGGCATCATAGTCTGTAAAAAACTGATGTCTTCTTGGTAATACTGTAAAAAAAAAAAATAGGGTTTCCTTTAAATGTCCCCTTTATATATTTTTGATAGAATTGTCTCACTACTGAAAACCAAAAAAAATTTACAGTTCGGTGTGAAGGTGCCCTGTATTTTATTGATGAAAAATATTTGATATTTGTTTTTCTCTTGTATGTATTTCGACATATCTCCCTTATTGATTAATTACTGGCTATAACTGTTACGGTTGCTGCTGTTTGTCACTGTTTGCTTTGAGGAAATATTCTGGGTAAGATGCCAGCATGTCCTGTTACAAACTGAGCTGAGTGGGCTGATCACAGGACAACAACCTCCACAACCATCTGTGTTGACAGCAGAAGTTAATAAACTCTGATCTGACCTTTCAGAGGTTTCCTGATGACTCAGGGTCCAGCTTTAAATGAGCTGAAGGCGTTGTTAAAGAGCATTCAGCGAGTCTTAACAGAGAGAGAGGACGAAAGAAACAAAGATGAAGCGACTCGGCATACTTGTTTGTCTGGGTTTGATTTGTGTGGCTTCAACTCTGGTAATATTTAACCCACACAAACATTTTACAAACTAAAGCACTGACACAAAACTGCATTTTGAAATGTCTATCAACGGTTTTTGTTCTGTAATTTTGATAATTTAGTCGTTTAAATCATTGCTTTCTGTGTGTTACTTAAATTTTATTATCTGCCTGTTTAGCTGTATTTGTCCATAAGATAAAACATGATTCATCCTAAAAAAAAAATATATATATATATATATATATATATATATATATATATATATATATATATATATATATATATATATATATATATATATACAGTGAGGAAAATAAGTATTTGAACACTGTTATTTTGCAAGTTCTCCCACTTAGAAATCATGGAGCGGTCTGAAATTGTCATCGTAGGTGCATGTCCACTGTGAGAGACATAATCTAAAAAAAAAAACCAGAAATTACAATGTAAGATTTTTTAACTATTTATTTGCATGATACAGCTGCAAATAAGTATTTGAACACCTGAGAAAATCAATGTTAATATTTGGTACAGTAGCCTTTGTTTGCAGTTCCAGAGGTCAAACGTTTCCTGTAGTTCTTCACCAGGTTTGACACACTGCAGAAGGGATTTTGGCCCACCTCCCCACAGATCTTCTCTAGATCAGTCAGGTTTCTGGGCTGTCGCTGAGAAACACGGAGTTTGAGCTCCCTCCAAAGATTCTCTATTGGGTTTAGGTCTGGAGTCTGGCTAGGCCACGCCAGAACCTTGATATGCTTCTTCCAGAGCCACTCCTTGGTTCTCCTGGCTGTGTGCTTCGGGTCATTGTCATGTTGGAAGACCCAGCCTCGACCCATCTTCAATGCTCTAACTGAGGGAAGGAGGTTGTTCCCCAAAATCTCGCAATACATGGCCCCGGTCCTCCTCTCCTTAATACAGTGCAGTTGCCCTGTCCCATGTGCAGAAAAACACCCCCAAAGCATGATGCTACCCCCCCATGCTTCACAGTAGGGATGGTGGTCTTGGGATGGTCCTCATCATTATTCTTCCTCCAAACACGGTTAGTGGAATTATGCCCAAAAAGTTATATTTTGGTCTCATCTGACCACATGACTGTCTCCCATGACTCCTCTGGATCATCCAAATGGTCAT
>CM049372.1:30297389-30328389 GCA_026937815.1 Etheostoma perlongum
GGCAAAGCGGTGTGTTCACCAGCAAAGTGCACCCTGCCTTCCCTTCTGAAGAGCTCTTTGGAGTACTCTAAATGTTGGTAGGGTGTGAAGAGAGCGAAGGCGCCCAAGCTGTGAGGATCCGCGCTCCACCTCTTCACCACCACCCCTGTGCACAGAGTCTTGACGTACTCACCGTGGATCTTTGCCAAATCTCTCAGAGCCAGCTCTTTCAGGTCTTCATCGCTTGCACCTAAGAAGAGGAGGGAGTCGTCAGACCAGGTGTAGGAGGCCAGGAGGACCCCGATGGTCTTATTGGTTGGGAAACTGTGGCTGGGGTAGTAGATGAAACGACAGGGCTGGTCGGTGATGCTCTTTCCTCCTTGGATGCCATCCTTCTCCCAGAACTTCTTGCTGAAGGTGAGGATTATTTTAGTGGAGCTTTCATAGTGGACTGCCCTCAGTGCTTCCATCTTTCTGATGGAGAGAGGTGGATCAAAGTCAATGAAGAGGGCAGCTTTGGCTGTTGTTGTTACCAGAACGATGTCAGCAGAAAGGTCTGTCAAAGTGGACTGCTGTCCTGTCTGATATGATACAATCACACCTTTATGTGATTGGCTGATCCGTTGACTTTAGAGTTGAGGTGGATGGGGACATCAAGGACAGTGAGAAAAGCTTTGGTTAGGAGATCTGTCCCACCAGTCACTTCATCGTACCTTGAAAACAAAAAAGAACACATTTTTGTTCTCATTGAATTGGGCACAAATGTGACAAAATGTTTGGGTATAATATGTGAAGTGTATGTCAACACTGTTTAATAAAGCAGATCTGATCTATGGACATTCATATGCCAGGGGAAACTGTCTCAAAGATCACCACTGAAACAATTAAATGCATTTTGCGTCTCTCATAGCTAGACCTTAATGAAATATTTTGGTTCCAGTACACACTGGCTTTAAACTAAAACATATTCGGCCCTATCTTGCAGCGCGGCACAAAGCCCAACGCAAGTGTCTTTGCTATTTTAAGACCAACACAGTTGGGTAATTTCCCGTCCCGCGCCCACATCGTTTAAATAGCAAATGCACCTGCGCTCCTCTTTGCACCCATGGGCGTGCTGGTCTTACAGGGAGGTGTGTTCAGGTGCATTCTGGGTGTATTGCTATCTTGAGGCAGCAGGAAGTGATCGCGCCATTGACCAACAAAAACCTGGTCTAAAGTCAATAGTGCAGTATTTCATTGAATTTTAACAGCGCATTAATAAAATGCGCCTAGGCTCGATGCAAAGAGTGTGCACACTATGCTTGTTAGACACACGCAGGCAGCAGCAGCACAAACAAAAGGTTGAAAATAAAAATATTGCGGTGCAAATCCGCCATCATAATAGCAATGCGCTAAGTTCCAATCATGCCTGGCTTTTAAAGGGAATGGGAGAGGACCTCCTAATTGGCTGATTGCATATTTGCGCCCACACCTTTAACTAATGAAGACTGAAATAAAACCCTTTGAGCCATATCCCGGCGCATGGACCCGTTTTCTGCCGTCAAACTAGCAAAAGTGGATTTGGACACGCCCTAAGCACCTGAGCCATGCGCTTTCGCCCGTGCGCTTAGATCATTAAAATAGGGCTCTTAATATTTTAGGACAAATGTAAATGCACTAATGTGTTAAATCAAACCAATCATACGAGGTTCTGTCGCTGGCGTCACTCTGGATATAGAGCATCTCAGTCAGCGCCAGGTGCATGAGGCTCTGTTCATTGAGTAAGTCTCATCATCACTGCTTCTGGACTCAGTTTGCCTTCTTCTTTCAGATACTCCTGAAACGACAAAGAATGTTTTAAACTTTTGGTTTCAATCCCTCAAATGTATGTTAATCTTAAATTCTTGGTGTGCCCTCTGAAAAAACAATCAGCTCAACGTTTGTTCTATTGTCCCATACCCTTGTTTAATTTGCATTGGGAGAGAACAGTTCAGTGTTACCTTCACAGAGTAGTGGTCGTACTTCTGTAGTGCAGCTTTGCAGCCATGGGCCTTCACTTTATCTTTCACCTATAGAAAAAAAATTATACAGAAAAATTAAATTTTTTTATATACAGTATGTTTAGAAATGTTTTAAACGGCATTACAATAAATGTATGTCCAATAACACAGTGACATGGTTTCCTGAGGAAGTTTCAGACCAATCGGGTGAAACCCCTAGGAGGAGTTGAAAAAAAGTAGGTTCTTGCACATTTCATGAAAAAAAAACAACTTAGCTGAAATGAGCATGGCCTGTATCAGTAGATTGCACTTGATTCAAGGAACACATAGATGAAAGGTTTTCTAAAAAACACGTTTAACGCCATTAGAGTGCCACCTAACGGTAGTAGTTAGCGCTGTAACAATATGCATTAAGAAACCAAAATCACGACACTCAGATCCACGAACCTATGTGGGTGGGTGAGAAAAACAGAATGCAACACACCATTCCAAGTCCCAGAGTTATCCTTCAGGTCCTGAGCCAATACTAACTCATCTTTAAAATTACAATTAGTATTAGTAATTTTTTGTGCCTGATCACAAAGGGGTTTTGGCGTCGGATAAATTTAGCTTACTGTAAAGATGGCGGCGAAGGGTGGATACCAGTAGCGGTGGTGTAACATTTTCGAATGGCAGCTGTTCAGACTCAGTGCCTGGGTCAGTTTCGATTACTAGCGGAGTTAAGTGTTAACAAGTTATTTTAAGATACAAAGAATCTTTGGTGTTGGATCGATCAATAATGAAATCATTCAATAAATAAGGTCTCTTTTGTGTGATGCAAAGTGGCATTTAGCGACAGTTTATTTATGGAAACATAAGAAAAATTGTAAGAGGTATCTTTGCGATTAAAATTGATTTTCCAGCTCCACTGGATCTGTGAACTGCGTATACAAGGCAACGCCCCTCGATACATCAACACAAAATTGCCTTCATACCGGAATTCGAGAAGAAACAAAAAGCTCCAGGAATGTGACAAAATTCTATTATAACTGACATTCAAAGGGGATATTAATTCAGTCAAAATTACATTAATAGACATCTGTTTTTAACATTATCAGCTCATACTGGTATCAGATACTCCTACAATAGATAATGTTCTGTGTCACTCATGCCTTAAAGTACCTTCTGCAGAGCTTGCTGTAACAGTTGGTCAGCTGACTTCCCCCTCTCACTTTTGGCAGTTCATACTTTAGGATGTCAGGATTTGCTTTGACTGCGTCACGTCCTTTTCCGCCCAACCCATGGATCAGGTAAAATGTGTTGTCGTCATTCATGAAAAATGGATTCAGCTCGACTCCCAGTTCATTAGCGAACCAACGGACGATGCTGTGAACAGATGAGACACCTGATGGTGGCATTGTAGCATTTCCATATTAGTTTTGAGATTTTTGTAAAGCCAGATTAGACATTTGCCTGGAGATTGGGCGCTGTTTGTACTAGGCCTATTCACACTACATTTATTACTGTTTTGCTTTTGCTAACATCAATGTCGAAGAGTGTTGGTTTTTGTGTTGCTGATGCTCAAGTTTGTTTTATTGTTAAGTATTGCTGCTCATGCTAACTATACCCAATAACGAAGATGTGTGACTTTCTGAAAGTTCAAACACGGTTGCATTGCAAATTGAAGTTTGTTTTTACTCACTGGTGAGCACTTGGGATCCTCATAGCTCCCAGTTCAGCATACCAGCCCTCTTCCTCATTCCTGTAGGTCTCCACCCGTCCACCAACACGACCACTAGACTCCAATATGGTTACCTTGTCCAAACATACAAAGTGTTTACACATTGGTGTCTGATTCTGATTTGAAGAAAAGTTTCTATTTGTGTTATCACAACAAGCTAGCTTTAAATTACCAGCCAGTTGCACGTACCTTGTGTCCTGCGTCTTGCAGTAGTTTGGCAGCCGTCAGTCCAGCCACGCCAGCTCCGACAATAGCAACATGAAGAGATGTATTTGTGTGTGGGAGGCCGTTCTTCACAGTCTGCAGCAGTTCATCATAGTCTTTGTCCTCCAGACAATCAGCCAGGTGTTCCTTGATGCTGACAGCAGCAGTGGTGCTGTGGTACAATGTGAGCAACAGTACACTGGCAGCAACTGGAATTAATTTGAGAGAATTAAATTAAAGTGTACTGAATGAACACTCCATTTTGTTAATTAGTACCAGATTACTTTTTTTCACTACAGTACACTATTTTCCAACAAACTAAGTTCCCACCAGTCAGTAACATGGCAGAGGGCAGCCTGATACATATTTACCAGGTAAGTTTCTAAGCTTCTTTATAGTTCTTTATATTTAAAATTGGCGGTCTCCAATGCTTTTGTCTAAATAAAATAAAATACTGCTGCAAAATACTCACATGATTTCCACTTCACCCAATGTGGATCCATCTCAGTCTTTTATCTTTGGTGACACGAGGACAAGAAACATGTCAGATTATGAAAATATGTACTAAGTTTTAGTTTGTGCGCATTTACCTTCTGATCTCATTAGAAGCAGTAAAGGTCAATGACAACGGCAATTTGCAAGACAATTCTGTCCTATTGTTAGCAAGGTCTCCGAGACTTTCTGTACAACTGAATACCTTGTAACAACATTCATAATAAAAATTGATGATGCAAATTTTACACATTAACTATTTAAGTTTAAAATGATGTGAGATTTTTAAAAAAAGTTCTTCCAGTTAATTTTATTTGATATTATAGTTTTATATACATATCTTTTACTCACATATATTCAATTGGCAGCGTTTTATGTGTTGAAATTGCTTTAATCTTTAGTTTTATTTCTATTCTACTCATCCAGTCTTGTATATTTAAAGAAAGAAAATTAAACTGAGATGATCGTTTAAGTAGTAAACGGATGCTTTTTATGCAGTTCTTGGAGCAGTTTACGGTTAATATCTATCTTAAGTTATAAATGTTATGAAACATGTCCTACCTTTTGAGGGGGCTTTAACATCAGCTAACATAGGTTGTGTTGTAAAGTGACTAGATGTAAAAATGTTACCCACTTATATACTGTACCGCCTCAATGCTGGAATTTCTCTTTCTGCTGACCAGACTGACCTCAGACGGCATGACTGTCTGGTTTTTTATCATCAGAGTTTGGCTTTCAGTTTCTTCAGCTCTTGCAATCGAGAAATCTAACTGGCACGTCTTATAATGAAACCGGAGGCTGTGTGCCATCTTATGGGAAAATTTCTAACAATGTAACCACAATGAGGAAATTTGCATTCCCCATTTCTCATTTGCAGACAAAAGTTTCTAGTGTGCGCTACATGGAGGTATGGTATCTTTAACTGGGTTCGTTTTTAAGGAACTATGAAAAGCACATTAAATATCAGCATTTTTGCACTAAGAGAAATATTTCTTTCAAAAGATAAACTCATTTATAAAGTTAACAAAAGACTATAAAATATTTTCATGTTCATGTTTAAAGTAAAATTGCAATGAAAGTCTGAGATAAATCAAATAAAATGAGATTCTTACCATTTAAAAGAGCTTCAATGTCAACAACAACTTGTAACTTGAAGTGAAAAGGAAAAGCTCTTCAATAAACACATTTAGCGATGATTTTTTTCTCATCTAACTGGCTTAACTGGAAAATGGTAAGACTTCTTGTCTTTCATTTTATATCAGGGTTTTGGTCCTTATTGTTTGGTCTCTCTCTCTCTTCCCCCCAACTAGTCGAGGCAAATGGCTGCTCAATTGATTAGATAAATTGGGGGGGAACTGTTGGGTCTCTGTAATTTATGTGTGTGTATGTACACACTCTGTAAAGGGCCCTTAGATTACCTCTGCTATGATTTGAAACTAAGTACACCTGTATTCAATTATGATTCACTGACATATCAGAATCTTATGATCAAGAATTACTGGTCATGTCTCATGATCAGGAAAACCTTGAACACATCATCATCATGAATGTCTGTCATTTATTGGGAACCCTTCCCAAAATAGGAACTGAAAGGAGGAAATCAACAAACTAATGTATCTTGAATTCCCATTCTTAACCGCATACTTGTCCTTCACACAGTGTAATATATCAAGTATTTAGATTTGGCCGTGACACTTCCAATGCTTCTGCTTTTCAGACAGAGAAACACTTTCACTTTGTTTTATTCAATATTCAATGACAATACAAGATGTATTTATCTTAAACCTCCTTGCAGGTTTGGTATGTGGGAGGTCAAGTCTTTAGATAAGAGTTGATTTTTAATTTATCAAGGAGAATAGGTTGAAATTAAAATAAACAAAATGAATCAATTTTAATATTAAACTGCATTTATATTCATAAAATATTGTTTAACATTAACATCCTCAGTATATCTACGTACATGCATCTATAATGTAATGAAATTATGTTTAATCTATGTTGAACGTTAAGATCATTTGCCCCTCACCTGGAAACTTAAAATGTATGTTTGCACCCAACTAATAAAGCTGGCCAGAATTGCTAAACATGCACAAAAACAGTATAGAAAGGACAGGGATGACGTAATGGACAAACAACTATTAGTTTGAGCATTTAATTCAATAATTTGAGAACACAAATTAATCTAGATTAAAAGTAGCACATTTGGAGGAAAACATTTTACAGTTTCTTTGTAATGTGCTGACTGTTTTCTGTGTCAGATGTCAGTTGCCTGCTTTTTCATTCTCTGTATTTACCATGTGTCCGTGCTGTTCATTGTAATGTACAATTGCTAAATACAATCACCCCAATAAAATATTTCTAAATGGACAATTTCTTGTGGTTTGGTGTTTTAAGGTTACTGTGTTTTGCCAATGATTGCATCTTGACTAAATGCCTTCTTTAAAATGTTAAAAAACCTGATGCACATAAAGTTTATAAGTTAATTTAAGGGTTGTTAAAGATTTACTTTTTAACAACTAACAAAAAAAATGTTGGCAAAAAATCATTACTGTCAAAAAGCATATCTAGACAAAAATTAAAAAATATTTTTTTTAAACGTGTTTTTTATGGTAAAAGAAATATACGCTATGATCTATACAAAAAATGTAAAACTGCTAGTAAGTTTAGTAAAAAGTAGTAGTAAACCAGTTCCCCAGGAAGTGTGCCAGGCTTTGACATTGCAGCCAAACAGTGGCATTGAAACGAACATTGAAATGAAATATTGCTTCAACATCAAAATTAGTGGTGAACATACTATTGATTTTTTTCAGATTATACTTTTGCCGAGCAACAAGCCACCAGTAACTGCCAAAAGTCCACCGGTCTGATGCAGATTAGAACTGCATGGTGTAAGACAAAACAATGACCCTTTCTCCAAAGGAAGGAATGCAATTACCAAGCATAACATAAAATTTGACAGACATTTCAGTACTATGATAGTACTGATTGACCTAGAAAGTAGACCCTAGAGCTCATCATGGTGTCGAGTTGTAGCTGACTCTTTGTTAATGTTTGTAGCAGCCCTGATCGCAGATTTCATAGATGTCTCGATCCAAGCGTGAGGAAAAGCGGTGTGTTCACCAGCAAAGTGCACCCTGCCTTCACTTCTGAAGAGATCTGTAGAGTACTCTAAATGTTGGTAGGGTGTGAAGAGAGCGAAGGCGCCCAAGCTGTGAGGATCCGCGCTCCACCTTTTCACCACCACCCCTGTGCAGAGAGATTTGACCCTCTCACCGTGGATCTTTGCCAAATCTCTCAGAGCCAGCTCTTTAAGGTCTTCATCGCTCGCACCTAAGAAGACGAGGGATTCGTCAGACCAGGTGTAGGAGGCCAGGAGGACCCCGATGGTGTTATTGGTTGGGAAACTGTGGCTGGGGTAGTAGATGAAACGACAGGGCCGGTCGGTGATGCTCTTTCCTCCATGGATGCCGTCCTTCTCCCAGAACTTCTCGCTAAAGGTGAGGATGATTTTAGTGGAGCTGTCATAGTGGACTGCTCTCAGTGCCTCCATCTTTCTGATGGAGAGAGGTGGATCAAAGTCAATGAAGAGGGCTGCTTTGGCTGTTGTTGTTACCAGAACGATGTCAGCGGAAAGGTCTGTCAAAGAGGACTCCTGTCCTGTCTGATATGATACAATCACACCTTTATTTGACTGGCTGATGTTTTTGACCTTGGAGTTGAGGAGAATAGGAACATCCAGGACATTATGAAAAGCTTTCAGGAGAAGGTCTGATCCACCAGTCACTTCATAATACCTTAAAAACAAATACTTGTTTGAGTGCAATGTTCTAGAGAAGTGCAAATTTACAGTGTCAATAAGGTATGTTTATGTACAGTTATATTCATAGGTTATGATTTAAACTGGGAGATCATTCAGGCATACAGTACATGTTAAAGGGGTTTGCTGCCAGTTAATAAAAACGTTCAATTTCATCTAAATTTAGGTCAAAAATGTACTTTACATACTTTAGTTTGCCAGACCTTTCATGACCACCTTACATTTTCTGGCCAGGGGTTTTATAATTTTTAACTCGACTGCAAAAAAAAGAAATTCCAATCTTGAATTGTTAGTGTGAGATGTAGGGCCTTACGTAGTGTTGTCATTGATGTCACTCTGGTCATAGATCATCTCCGTCAGTGCTGTGTACATGAGGCTCTCTTCATTAAGAAGGTCTCCAATCATCCGTATTGCTTCTGAACTCAGATTTCCTTCTTCTTTCAGATACTCCTATTAAACAAAGTTCCATGTAATGCAGTCAAAATGACTCAGAAAGAAACTTAATAAGTGTTAAAACTAAATCTTTGGAATACCTGTTTTCCACAAGTCAGGTTTTGAAATTTAAATCAAGAATTATGAATGTACGGACACTTGTGGATGTTGTGGGAACTTGTTTTTAAATGCTAAACCATTGAAAATGTCATGCTAAAATAATGCTTTTGATAATGCACTTAAATATCAGTTGTAATTTGCAATTTATCCCACACATTGTTCTCATTTTACAACATTTTATGACATTGTGTTTTACCTTCACAGAGTAGTGGTCATATTTTATCAGCGCAGCCTTGCAGCCATAAGTCTGTACGTCATCTTTCACCTGCAAAAAAAACGAACTGATGGTGTCACCATTCGTCAAACTGAACTTCTATTTGCCTAATTTGAACCATGAACATGTAACTCGACTTTATGGCTTAGCCTGTCACAAAAAGGCACCAGGTGGAAGCTCTTAGAGTCTGGGCCCACCGAAAAGCAATGCCAGTAGTTCAATGTTTGTCTAATTTTCATATAGTTCAGACTTTATACATTTCCTCTTTTAACCTTACTGGCTGGAACAGCTCAACAATTAACTCTGACTTCTGCAATTAGTGAATTTCCTGGACCCAGAATGTCCAATATTGAGGAAGCTATCCTATTAGTTATTATGCACTATGTTTTATATAACCCTTCTATGCCGATGATAAACAACTCTACAAAAGAGAAAAATACATTTGCTTTCCAAGGATGTGTGAATTTCTGTAACTTTCTTTCAACCCCCCCCTTCCTTTCTCCGGTCTTACGTACCTTCTGCAAGGCTTTTTGTAGCAGTTCATCGGCCGACTTCCCTTTCTCACTTGGCCACACGTTGTACTTCAGAACATCAGGGTCATTTTGCACTGTGTATGCTTTCTTCAACAACCCATTAACCAAGTAAAAGGTGTTGGGGTCATATATGGTGAAAATATTCAGCTCGACATTCAGCTCTTTAGCAAACCACTGGACGATGCTGGTGACAAAGGGGATGGTGGTTAGCTTATTACTGTAATGTGAGCCCAGACAGTAAACAATGACATTCACCAACTACTCTTGATGTGTAGGCAAGACATTTAATGTTGGCACATGTAAGAGCCCTACATCATTTTTGAGTTTTAGGTTAACAAGACAGCAAAAACAATGGCAGCCTCTAAGGACCTCAACAACAAAATTCACCTTCTGCTATTTTGAAGTAACTCTCCATGTTATTTTTATGTAAATAAAGAGGATTGTTTCGCTCTATAGTTAACATAACTGAGTCAGTTCCAATGGAGTAGATGGAATAGAAAAACCTTTACAATATCTTAACTATTCATTTCTTTTTGATCCTATCCACGTTTAATTTTTATCTCACCTTTAGTGTTTTAAATAATTGTAATATGGATAGCAACCCCATAAAAAGCTGGTAGTTTCAACAGCATCCTTTTTACACAATCATGTTACGTCTGAGACAAGGAAGGGTTGCATGCCATTGTTATGTGTAAATGCCCGACTGAATTTAAAAACTTAAACTCACTGGTGAGTACTTGGGATCCTCATAGCTCCCAGTTCAGCATACCAGCCCTCTTCATTCCTATAGGTCTCCACCCGTCCACCAACACGACCACTAGACTCTAGTATGGTTACCTTGTCAGAACAGAAAAATACAAACAGATAAATACTCAATAAGGCCATTATATAATGTTTAAAATGTAGTAGGTTGGGCTTTGGTACAACTGGGCAGCCCATAGCACTCTTTGGTGAAAGTTACAGCTTACTTACTGTGTGTCCCCATAGATGACGGGAGACGTAACAGCAGTTTAAGACTCAAGACCTGCCAATGGCATGGAGGAAGTAAACACATAGCACATTTGGTCTGAGCTATTTGGGTTTAACATCTACGCGGAAATTAGAGATGATCAAATATTCTCTTTGCTTCTCAGAATGTAAATTTCATAAAATTTGGCAACCCTTCCTAGATCATGTTAGGTCTCTCCATATAGACATTGACCATGATGTCTAGGCAACTAATTCTATCTCTCCCCCCCCCATAAGTAGTAGCTTGTAGCACAGTAGCAGTTTTCTTTGTTTTTGTCGTTATATTCTCTCCTTATTTTATTTTACTTTTTTAATTATTTGTTTGTTTGTCTTTGTGAGCGTTTGAGCATTCATGTCCTGTATGTTAGTACGTATCTGTAAAGGCATACACGGCCTATATTAGACTACCACCACCACGATTACCTGTATCAAAACCCATTTTACCCTCTTTCATGTCAATGATATCTCTTTGTGGGGGAGAATTGGGCGTAAATCGTCTTGGTTAGTACCTTGTGTCACACATTGACTCTTTGTATTAGTTTTATTCTATGGATGAGGTGTAATGTGTATCTGTCATGTTCAAAATCCCATAAATAAATTATACAAAAAAATATCAATATCTTCGTTGACATTAAAGGTTCAGCTAAACGCAATGGCTCCAGCATGAGTTTAAATATACCTTCAGGTAGACAGGAACTTCAGGTAGACAGGAACCTGTATGCCTGTCTAATTTTCTCCTCAAATAAGATTCCATTAAATATATATAGGAAATTCTTTATTAGGAATAATCCATTGAGGTGTGACATCTCATTTTCGAGGGGGTCCTTAAAGGTAAAAAATACAGTACATTCACAATTAGACAAAACAGTTAAAACAACTTGAGGGGACATAAGTCTACCGAACCTTCTTCATGTATGTGAATATTAATTGTGCTTCTCCTTTGTTAATGTTTAATATGTTTGTTTGTTATGTATGCTCTTATCACCAAGGCAAATTCCACATAGGCTAACTACAGTGGCAATAAAGTCCTTTCTGATTCCGTAGTTTCTGCTCCAAAGTTGCCCACTGCCTCGGCAGTCAAGGACTCAGCCCACCCAAACGTGGGTTTTTCTTTAACTATCAAAAGCGTTCAGCCAGTGGAATAAGAAGCAAAGAAAATACCTTTTCTAACTTCTGATTGGGTGGGCTGCCTAGAGCCGGCCTTTATTCAGTATTGTGGAAGTTACACCCGCAAAATAATGACAGTGTTCTTGGCAGGACTTTAAAGAAAAAGTTTGGATCCACACCCACACACACCCACACACACACACACGTTCCCATGAAGTGGTTTGATCAGTCCTTTGGAAGTGAGACCTTCAAAAGAATGTGTTCTTGGCAGAACTAGGAGGCGGAAGATTAGATTCAGAGAAAAAAGGACTGAAGATACACTTATAGTACATACCAAATTCTGCTTAAGTGCTTTTTACAATATATTTGTCTCTTTTAGTCAATTTTAAAAATATTGATTACTTTCTTCAAGCAAATTAAAGTTTTAAATGAATCCCAGGAGACATCTTTTGCTTTGTATCACTGTTTTGTGACCCAGATATGCAAGTTCAGAGCATATGAAGTGAACCACACCTCTTTATTATCATAATGTAATGTATTTTTGCTTTAATTAACATAACATTGATGAAAGAAAAGGAAGCCCAATCAATTAAAAACAAAGCAATAATCATTAAAAAAACAGTGTGTACTAATTTAACAAAGCACAACAATAGATTAAACACAACAGACAGACTAACTACGTTACTAAAACACATAAAAGATGCTTCGGTGGATTGTTAATGTTCAAAAGCTGACTAGACTTGCAAACGCGGGTGGGGCGTTTTCTGGTGTGAGTCCATAGGATCATAGCTACTGTTAGGTGACGCTACGCGGGTACTGGAAACATGTTTGATGGATGCAAAAAAAACAATGCACCATCTCCATTACAAAAACGCTCTGTTTTAATTGTGGTCAGATCATTTTTAAATAATTGTTACAGACCTACGCCCAAGTTACCCAACTCTAGTTTCTACAAGCCCACCCTCAAATAGCAGATAAATACCGGCCCTACCGTGTAGTTGTCTTTCAACCATCAGCCTGTTGCACGTACCTCGTGTCCTGCGTCTTGCAGTAGTTTGGCAGCCGTCAGTCCAGCCACGCCAGCTCCGACAATAGCAACATGAAGAGATTTATTTGTGAGTGGGAGGCCGTTCTTCACAGTCTGCAGCAGTTCATCGTAGTCTTTGTCCTCCAGACAATCAGCCAGGTGTTCCTTCATGCTGACAGCAGCAGTGGTGCTGTGGTACAATGTGAGCAGCAGTACAGTGGCAGCAACTGGAAACACACACACACACACACACACACTCCATATCACTACAAAAGAGAGCTCATAACACTTTATTTACACTTTAACATATTCCTTGATGTTGGGACATTCAATTCAACAGGGGGAGAACATTAAAGCTAAAGTTGAGATAATTTAATTGAAGGTAAGACACTTTAACAAACTGCCTTACTTACCTTTAAAAGATACAATTTTTAAACATTAAACGTTGTTCTAGGTCTTTCTGAAAAAGTGAAATGTGTTCCTGAGGTCGCCTGCTAATAGTAACTTAAACCTCACAAAACAACGGCAGGCACTTCGTACCATCGTAACTTGGTTTTGTAACTTAAACAATTTCTTCCAAAGTCAATTTTCTTCAGAGTCACTCTTTAGCTGTAATGTGTGTTGTCTAAAAACGTTTCAGCTCTTAAAGACATGTCTAAACTAACAGTGACCCCCTCATCCCGCATGAGAACCCGCCTCTTCTGTCGAGCCGTGTGGTTTATCTCAGTGTTCTCAGGCTCTGGGAAATGGCAAATATTAAAGTCAGCTAAAAAACTCAAATATTGAACAGTTCATTGATTGTTTCTGGTTTACATACTTTTTAGTATAGCTATGTTCACATTCTGTCAGTGAGATGTTAAATTAGTTTTTTTATTTCTTGTAGGAAAGAAACCCAAGTTCTGATTTCACTTTGGCTCTCCATGAAACATGAGACTTGTATCTTAGGGCTGCATTTTTATGCTTAAGTTGTATTGCCAAGTTTTGCACTGTCAAAATTCTTCTTATGTATTACAATTAATAAAGAAATAAGATTAATTTGGTAATATTTTTATTTTTTCTGTTTTGTCACTTTCCAGTCATTTCCTTGGAAGTTTCATGAAAATAATTTGGTATTAACTATATGTGAAATAGGATCTCTTTAGTAACTATACTCTCCATATGTTTTAATATGTATACTCTCCTTTAAATCAATTTCAAGGTTTTGCTTTAAAAGGCTAGGTTAACAATTAATTTGAAAGAATTAAATGAAAGTGTACTAAATGAACACTATCTCTATTGTTAATTAGTACCGGATTACTCGTTTTACTACAGAAAATATATCTACTGTAAAAAAGGTACATTTTTTTGGATATTACCCATAAAGTAAAGTGTTACCTTTTTATTTCCCTCAACAGAAAACCTTGTTCACTTGCACTTTATACTGAGCTAGTCTATACTGTATATTAAACACACAGCATATAAATCTTTCACCAAAAAGTCACTTTCTTCACAAGAAAATAGTACAAAGGTACTAAAAACACGACAACTAAAATAAATATCTTGGACTTGATCTTGCATTCATAATAACCTTAAGAGATAATCAGACATTTACAACTCTGACCGGATATACTATGGCATGATTAAATATGAAACAGTGAATTATTTCAAAAAGCGAAGAGAAACTGAAGAATTACACACAATGAAAAGTGTGTTGCAGCATATGTCCCATACAGTATGTATATACACATTATACATATACATACATACACACTGTATATATTCAAATGTGGACCCCAGGAAGAGTAGTTTTTTTTTAAAGGTCAGCTAATGGGGATCTTATAATGAACTAAACAGTATATGCCTGAAACGTGCAGTAAAGACTGGCCTCTCATTTCATCATACAGCGCTGAAAATAAAACTTTGTGCTTAAAAGCAGAACTACTGTGCAGCGGATTTCAGTAGATCAAAACCGCCCGCAGCAGGAAACAGATCAAGGAACTGACCACAGCAACATCTGCAAGAAGCCACATATTTGAAACAACAGGATAACTTTAAGAGAAATTAGACCAATTTCCAACCAACTTTAAGTTTCCACCAGTCAGTAACATGGCAGAGGGGCAGTCTGATAGCAGATATCAGTTAAGTTTCTATGTTTCTTTATAGTTCTTTATATTTAAAAAAAAGCTTTCTCCAATGCTTTTGTCTAAATAAAACAATACTGCTGCAAAATACTCACATGAGTTCCACGTCACCCAATGTGGATCCATCTTTCAGTGTCTGTCTTTGGTGATACGAGGACGAGAAACAAAGTCTTAACAATAAAATCCTGACAAACAAAAGTTGCATGTCAGATTATGCAAGTATGTACTAAGTTTCAGTTTGTGTGCATTTACCTTCTGATCTCATTAGAAGCAGTAAAGGTCAATGACAACTGCAATTATCAAGATGATTCGGTCCTAGTGTTAGCAAGGTCTCTGTAGAAGCCGACACTTTCTGCACAACTCAATACCTTGTAACAACGTTTATAATAAAACTGATGCACATTTAACACATTAAGTATTTAGTAGTGCTGTCAGTTAAACGCGGTGTTAACGTAAACCCATTTTAACGGCGTAAATTTTTTCAAACTTTGTAGTTTTTTCACATGCTGTTGCAGCAACTAGTAACGCTAGAAAAACTACAACACCCACTGGATCTAGCTAGACTGGAAACACAACAACAGGCACGCCGCACGCACACACGGCGTTTGGGCTTGCGAGCCGGCCAAAGAGTAGTTACGGTTTGTTTTGGGTGGCACGTCCAGTCTGAAATCCCCCCCATACCAATTCTCCACCACCCCCCCTTTTTTGATGGTCAGTGTTACATTTTTTTTTATTTGCTCCAATTGAGAACATTAGTGTGAAATTGAATATATACACGAAAAATTGAATCTGATATATACATACACATACATATACACACATACATATACAGATACATATAATATATATACATATACACACAGTAAATATATATACACACACAAATACACACATATAGACAACACTACAGTAGGCTATTTGCCAATGTTTTCAATAAAAACATTTGCAAGCCGATCCACTTTTCCATGTTAATGAGAGCATTACAATGAGAAAAAATAAAGAAAAATCAAGTGACATTTAGAATAGATAAACATGTGCAATTAATTGCAATTTTTTTACATTTCTTCCATTGCAAATAGTTATTATTTTTTATATAGATTTTTTACTCATATTGTATATTTCAATTGGCAGCGCTTTACGGTGATATTGCTTTAATCTTTAGTTTTTTTATTCTATTCATCCATTCTTATAAAAGGCAATGAGATGAACCTCATTCACGACGTAAACAAAGTGAGATGCTTTCTTATGCCGATATTATAATGAATGATAACAAAAGTCACATCTTATCTTATGTAAAGTTATGAAACCTTTCCTACCTTTTGAGGGGCTTTAACAACACAACCTATGATGATAGTTAATGTTAAAGTGGCTAGATGTGAAATGTTAGCCTCTTATATACTGTACCGCCTCAATGCTGGAATTTTTGTCTTGACACACCTCTAACGGCATGACTGTCTGGTTTTTTTTATCATCAGAAGTTTCTTCTGGTGATCTAACTGGCACGTCTTCCAAAGAAAAAGGAGGCTGTGTGTCGTCTTATGGGAACATTTCTAACAATCCAACCACAATGAGGAAATGCAACATTTCATTCATTCATTAATTCATTTCCTAATCTGATGTTTTTCATTCCCAGTCAAAGGTTTCAAGCGTGCGCTACTTGGAGGTATGGTATCTTTAACTGGGTTCGTTTTTAAGGAAAAACACTTTAACCCTCATGTCGTCCTCATGTTGTCCCCATGATGTCCTCATGTCGTCCTCATGTCGTCCTCATGATGTCCTCATGTTGTCCTCATGTTGTCCTCATGTTGCCCTCATGTTGCCCTCATGTTGCCCTCATGTTGCCCTCATGTTGCCCTCATGTTGTCCTCATGTTGTCCTCATGTTGTCCTCATGTTGTCTTCATGTTGTCTTCATGTTGTCTTCATGTTGTCCTCATGTTGCCTTCATGTTGTCCTCATGTTGTCCTCATGTTGTCCTCATGTTGTCCTCATGTTGTCCTCATGTTGTCCTCATGTTGTCCTCATGTTGTCCTCATGTTGTCCTCATGTTGTCCTATATCAGTGTTCTTTTTAATTCCCCAAAATAACATGATTGATTCCACCCAACGCTCTTTGCCAAGTACAAATCTCTACTTTCATTAATTTTGGGGCGTCTTATTCAATTTTATAGCATTGTAAAACAAATGGAAGTGTTTTTGAAATAGTATTGAGTAAAAGTTGACATATTCCAGTCTGTGATTATCATCAACATCCATTCCTTTAATTTTAGTCTCAATAATTCCTAATTTCTGCTTTTCTAACTCAAACATTAGGTATAATTTCCTATAAATGAGGGTTATTGACCATAAATTCCAAAAATAAATTTAAAACTAAAATTAATAAGTTAGGGTTACGAAGTGTTGAAAAACAGTGACAAAGTGTTGGAAAAAAGGGATAAAAATAAATACAAATTTAAAAACATTGATACAAAGCATCAACAAAGTTTTTGATTTTGAATTTTGACGGGAAGACAACACAAGGGTTAACATCAGCTCCACCGCAATATAGTTTTGCACGTTCATACAAATTGCGGGAGTGTATGAGGAAAGCACCCAAATGCAAAAAAGATAGACACTTTTTATAGTTCACTTGATTATCAGTTACAACATACCCATTTGGAATAAAATGGGTGCTTACAGTCATCAGAATTTTATAACCCGTGAACCCTTAAAATACGTAAAGTACCATTGGATGGTCTTTTGCTTATAACCACTGAACTCATAAAGAATTGATTCTTAAATGGCAGCCATTTGTTGCGGTTGTAGGTTTTTGTCATTTATGAGTCAAAGGTTACAGCCATAACAGTCAAAGATGTGACATTGACTTTTTCTCAGATTACTGCATGTAGAATAGAAAAATGTTGAGCTAAAAATATAATCAAAACGAATCAGACCCTAGAGTTCATGTTGCGCTGGATATATTGCTGACTTGAATTCAAAAGCACTTTATTTATGTTGGTAGCAGCTCTGATCGCTGATTTCATAGATGTCTCGATCCAAGCGTAAGGAATGACTTTGCGCTCACCAGCAAAGTGCACCCTCACTTCACTTCTGAAGAGATCTGTAGAGTACTCTAAATGTTGGTAGGGTGTGAAGAGAGCGAAGGCGTCCAAGCTGTGAGGATCCGCGCTCCACCTCTGGGTTGTGATGCTTTTTCCTCCTCGGATACCATCCTTCTCGTCCGTTAATTTCACCCTAAATAACCAGGGTTGGGACCACTATACTGTATTCTTTATTTCAGACTGTACTGTGGGTGTTTTAAGTGCCTATGCTGTTTTGTTTTCATAATTCTTTAAAATGTTATTACAACTCCTGCTCTGTTAATGATCAGTCTCCAAGGTTGATTTAAGGTTAGAATCTGGACTATTATAACATCTAAGCAGCATGGAAAAGTATTTGGCCAGTGCCAGAAATTTTAACTACATCGGAGAGAAGGTCTGATTTTGGCGGAGCAGTTGAGGTGGAACCAGGTGTTTGAGTTAAGGAGTCTAGTCTGAAAACATATCTCCAACACTGCTACTGATGAAAATCAAATTGTTGCTTCGGGTCTGAGAAGGATTTTAATACACCCAGCACCAAAATGCCTGTATCAACCACTTCTGCTTCCAAAGTAAAGTTATCTTCTTTATTTTTAACGTGGAGTTCCCAGGGTTTAGGGTTGCTGATAAATGCAGGTGGGGGTTAAATTTAAGCTGGATTGAAATTCATTCCAGATCCATATCATGTTCACAAGTACAGGGTGAATTTACCAAGTGGTAAAGTCTTACAGATCAAAAGTCTAGTCTAGCAACTAGACGCAAGACATTTCACTGTTCTGCAGACATTTGCTGATGCCGTTATAAAGACACTTATAGAATAAATCCCCTAGCCAAGAGGTTTCTGTGGCCTAGTCAAATTCTTTTAAGACATTCCTTTAACCATGCAGCACCTTGGGAATTAATGCCTTTGCTTATTTACTGTATTTGTTTCATAGTGAAATAATTATAGTCTGAGATAAAATAAATAAAATGGCATGTTATTACCGTTTGAAGAGCTTAAATGTCGCGTTAGGTTTGTTTTCATTGTTATAATGCACCGACATGTCAGAATCAGGGGATCTAGATTAACTAGTCAGGTTACCTGATCAGTAAAAGCTTTAACTCCGCCCTTTTATTGTATGGATGTGCATGTGACTCATTTCTTGCGAAAGGGAGGAACTCAACAAACCAGTGAATATAAAGTTATCTGGAATTTGTCATTGTACATTATAATAAGTCACAAATAAAGGGCTGTCACGAGGTGCTGATCATTGGAATTAGATTTGAAAAAAGCGTTGACATTTGGGCCCTCAGACTCAAAGAGTCATATTTCCAGTATTTAAATTGGCACCTCCAATGCTTTTGCTTTTCAGAAAGAGAAACACGTTCACTTTGTTGTGTTTAACATGCATTGAAAATAAAACATCCATCTATATAAACCACATGTGCATTTTTGGTATGTGGGTATGTCGGAAGGTTAGTCTTTGGAATTAGTGTTTTTTAATTTATCATAGAGAATTCCTACTAATTAAATAACTTATAATTTGTGTTTTACACTAAAACAATCAGCTCTCCCTTAAGGCCTTTAACGTTTAAAGTGGCAACATGTTTTGGTGAAATCAGTTAATTTGAATTTAATTAGTGGTTTTGCTTGAGGGGCCAAGTAAATTTGCGATAATGACAATTGGGTTACAGACAGTTGCCGTTGTGAAAACTGAACTGATCCAGAGTTAACAAGCATTACGACAGTTACTCAAAGAAGCTAAAGATAGCGCTAAGAAAATGACAAAATATATAATCTGCAGTGTGTTAACAGTCCAAAACCACCTTTTCCCCCTTCGCAGGCCTCTAGTGTTGCGTTACCAACTAGTCCTGCAATCAGACCCTACATCACCAAGCCTCTAGCAAAACCGGTTTGACAAGATTTTACTGTGCCCCTTTCTGGTTCATTAGACTGAAAATTAGGAGGTTTTGCTATAATTTGTATACAGCAACTTTATCCTGCCTAACTTCACTTATTTAAATAATTTGCAGACACTGCTTGGGGTGGCAGTAGCTCAGTCTGTAGGGAGTTGGGTTGGGAACCGGAGGGTTCAAGTCCCCATGCGGACCAAAAGTACGGAATGGGGATTGGTGGCTTGAGCGATGCCACTTCACTTCCTGGGGCACTGCCAGGTGCTCTTGAGCAAGACACTGTAGCCCCCCGTCAACCGCTCAGGGTGCTGGGCCAGCTGGCCCCCCCCCACTCTGACATCTCTCCATTTGTGCATGAATAGGTCCTGAGCATGTGTGGTGTGTATTTCAGGTCTGTGTGTAGTGATACTAACAAAGTGTACACAGAGTGTAAATTGTAATTTCCCCACTGGGGATCAATAAATAGAAATTAAAATTCAAAAATTAAATTAACCCTCATGTTGTCTTCGGGTGAAATTTGACCCGTTTTCAAAGTATTGTTTTTTTTATATCCAAAATAAGCGACGTCGAAATACGGGAGAAAAATGTTGGAAAAAGTGTCAATTTATGAAAAATAAAAATAAAATCAAAAATACAAAAACTTCATAAAAAACTAAAATGCAACAAAAACATTAAGATAAGGGCAAACCGTTTTTCAGTGTCAAAGGGAAGACAGCACAAGGGTTAAACCCCTTATTTATTCATGCAAGAACAGACTGTTTTAAGCAAGATCTATCAGCCTGGTGGTCAAAATGACAAGGACCCGGAGAAGACAGCGGAGTCAGAACAAACCAATTTACATGTAGAGCATGACGTCTCTACGCTGTATTAGTAGTTATTTATTCCACGTCTTCTCAACAAACCTTGACACTTTCATGACACACGTGCCATTTCCAGGATTGTGATCATTCAGGGTTAACCACAAACTCAACGTGTCTGCTTTAGATGGCTTCAAATAAAAGACGCAACACCATTAAGTTAGTTGACCACAGTGAGTGTATTCACAGTTCTCTCGTGTGAGAAAAAACAGAGATGGAACAGGTTGGTTTAGCTGTTAGACCATTTCTATTAACAGACCGGTTTATTTTTGTCAGTTAAAGGCTGCATGCACACTTTTTTTTAAATGCTTTGAACTTTTTATGAACCTACAACCATGTCAGGCCAGTTCAAAAAGACACAAATACATTCAGTATGATCACTGCTCTCATACATGTAGACAGTTGTACTTTCTACCTGAATATACACAAGCTGCACCATTTTTTATACAGCATGGGGCTGTGTCATGTCATTTTTTCTCCCATACGGTATTGCTTTTAGTTCTATTGAGTGAAACGGCTTTATGATGAATAATGCACAGAATGAAAAAAAACTGAGGGGTTAACATTTCTATGGAATTGCTCCTCCTTCACTTAGTAACCTGCAAGACAAATGAACAAATGTCAATATGAAATAAGGAGGAAGTATGTCAATGTCAAGCTTGTGAAAAACAAATAAAATGTGGAACAGAAAAATTAAAACAATGTTAAGTAACGGAGGAAATTGATTATCTCAAAACTGGTTGGTTAAACATTTTACCATATAGCTTATTTCAAATACTCTACATACAGAAATACTTTATGAGACACTTCCCACATTGGTGGAAAACATTTACGTACTAACTACTGGTCTTCTTTTGATAAGCATGAGATTCAAAGTAGAAGAAATGCTGTTGGAAGCGGTACACCAGAGGATCAAACATGATATGTATGATAACAGTATATGAGTTTGACTTAAATAGTGTTCACATGGATATTTGAGTCATTAACACGTCTCAGATACTCTGAAATCTCCCATTTATTTCACTCGATGCTTACCTTTGCACTGTAGTGGCTCTTGTCAGCCAATAATTGCTATTCATTAATTAAACTTAAATGTATATGAACTTTTATATATTCTGTTATGACAGTCAGATTTCACAATTTTAAAACCCTCATACAACCAACTGTTCATATAACCGTCTTAAGTTAGGACTCAGGTAGTAAATATAGAAAGCTTTCCAATATCTACCATGAAAAACCAGTATTATTCTCAGTCTTACCTACTGGATTGAAGCGTATAAGGCATTCTCTAGTAATGATGGGTTGATACCTGCTGCATGCTCTGCTTTGAAAATAGATGCAACGTCAGTGTGTTTCCAAAATATTGATTAACCAAAACAATAATTTCACTTACTTTATTGGCAAACTGGTGGTGTCTTATATTGGTTAATCCCAACATCACTTACCATTCAAATTATTTTTTAATAACAATGAGTCTCACCCAGCTGTTCAGTGTCACCCAGGCCCAAGATGTAGTAGATAGGTGTAGACGCAAATTCATCCTCATCTGATGGAAACATTTTCAAAACTTAAAGATTCCCAAGTTTAAGCAAAAAAGACAGATTGTGTGCAAGGAAAATTAGTATTCCTCCTAAAGCTCAACATAAATGGTGGAATAAAACAAACTAACTTCAAATTGAATGCATCTCTTAAGTTATTAGGTATGTGGGTAGCTAATCCTTTTGTTTAGTATAAAGCAAACCCATAACCTTTATACTACATACACTGAGGGGCCTTTCAACCTTGTTTTCTCTGTGGGTTGATTCCGTGGTTGGAGTCTAGGAAGCTCAAATTATCACCAGCACCTACACATCCTCTGCTTGTAAAACTCTAATCTGCAGTGATGTGCATGGCTGGACATTTCTAAACCAAATGATACATTCTAAAGTTTGAGCTGTTGTACCCAATTAAATACACAATTTAGATGATGGGTTAATAACATGAGTGCTTTGGTCTGTACTTGACGTGAGGTTTTAAAGTATGTAAAGTACAAGTTAGACAAATATAACAATATCAAGTCAAGTACTGTACCTTTCTTCCTCCTGTTTTTTGGTACGACAGCATACGTCACTTTGTTTGCATCGGCTGCACTGGTTTCTACAGAGGGTTAAAAAAAAAAAAAAACTTAATGTTGCCTATTAGATAATTTTTTGTATACCAAACATGACTCAATTACCATCAGGGATTATGCCAGATTGGAATATTTGACTTTAGGTTTTTCCAAACTCATATTGTAACACAGAACAATCCCTCAAATGTAATGCCAAGGTTATAGGCTACAAGGAAAGAGACGCCACCTGTTTCATCAGCACATAGCAAAGTCATTGTGTAAAGTCATCTACAATAAAAATGATCCATAATCCATTTTATTTCTGTTACAACCGGTTTACACAGGCTCAATGTGTGCCCGTAAGCACGTACAGAGGAGCGAGCTTGAGAGTGACTGAAGAGATGGAGCTCCTAGGACAAAGTTGTGAATCAGAAAAATGAAACGTGCTTTTATTGATTCATTACTAGAAATGTAAATGTCGAAAAACATCTCACTATCACCAATGTTATCCTCATTTATATGTTCATAAGTTATATATTTAGCTACAAAACGCCTACACGTCTCATCTCGTCACAGTGGTGTCAGAACGCTGCACACGGACACGTTGCAAGTTTCAACTCGTCTCGAATCTTTGGTCAGAACTGGGCAGAAGTCAACATGATGACTTTATACTGGATCCATTTCAATTGCTGCCTGGTGTAAACATTGCTGCCTTGTAGTTCTGGTTTTTAAAATTGCTCAATATATAAAGATCCTAATAAATAAATATAATATACAACTTATAATATATATATATAATATTGTTAGGTAGAATGCTAAAAATATACCAGTATACTGAAAGATGGTGTTCTCACCTGTCTGGTCCTCAGGTAAGCCTGATCCAGCGGTCAGTGTGGACAGGTAGAGCATCACTGGAGTACAAGAAAGAAAAATCGCTTCAATAGAAAACCAGGAACTAAGGATGAACAGTGTTTCAGAAAAACTGTCCCAATGTAAACAGCATCTCTCCTGTTGCTGTGCTTTATTTTGTGACAGCAAATATTACATACAATAGATCCATTTAAGGAGATAAAATAGCCTTCTGTTCACAAAATAAATATAAGAAACTCATTTTCAAGTCTTTGACCTGTAGTAGTGCTATGGAGAAGTTTTTCTAGTTGGATGGCTCAGTTACTAGCAACAATCCTCGTACAGCACATCTCTCTCTTCTGTGCAACACCGTTACCAAAAATACCAAATAGTTGCGAGTGGGTAAATACCTTACTTTCTTATTAAAAGAAACAAAACAATTTGGAGCGCCCTGGTAGCTCACTTGTTGAGGATGCCCCCCATATACTAAGACTCAGTCCTAACCGCGGCCCTTTGTTGCATGCAGCCTCCCTTCTCTGTCTCTAAGCTGTCTTATCAATTAAAGGCCATAAATGCCCCAAAAAATGCTGGTTGAGATCTGCATTGCAGAGTACAGAGCCCCGGAGGTAACATGGAAAAAAAAAGAAAAAATAACATGACCCGGGGACAAACACTGAACTTGAGATGTTGACTGTCATGGAGGGGGGCAAAAAAATGAAGACAAAAATGTCTCCATGAAAGTCAAGCTCTCGAGTTTAGGGTTTGTCCCCAGCACATGTTTTTTCCCTCCATGTCACCTCCGGGGCTCCGTAGCAGAGATACCATGAAAGGCACTGTTCCTTCAAAGAGTATTATTTGTTGCAGAACTGAGTTTGTCCAAAGGAGTAATCCATGGTTCTATTAGCATATAAAAGAGCAATCTACAGACACTAAAATGACACCACCACAAAATCAAAGGTTAAACCTACAGTTTGACAGACAGGTGACTTCTTGTGCAGGGCAGCATTAGCTATTAGCGCTGCTAGCAGCAAAGCTGTTTGAAATGTATCCGTACCTCTGTGAAAATAACCTTTTCCGAGGTTAAGTAGTCCCACGGCCAACAACAGCAGCATCAATAGAACAATGACAACAATCCACGGGGTAGAACTGGAGGTGGGACTTGTCTCTTTAGTTAAAACTGGAAGATAATGATTAAACCTAATTTAACCTAACAAATATATAAGTCTAGAGAAGTCATTTATTTTGCACATACTGTATGTACAGTGGGTACGGAAAGTATTCAGACCCCTTTAAATTTTTCACTCTTTGTTTCATTGCAGCCTTTTTCCAAAAATCAAAAAAGTTCATTTTATTTCTCAGTAATGTACACTCAGCAACCCATCTTGACAGAAAAAAACAGAAATTTAGAAATTTTAGCATATTTATTAAAAACAAAAACTGAAATATCACATGGTCATATGTATTCAGACCCCCGTGACCCTCATATGTAACTCAGGTGCTGTCTATTTCTTCTGATCATCCTTGAGATGGTTCTACACCTTCATTGGAGTCCAGCTGTGTTTGATTATACTGATTGGACTTGATTAGGAAAGCCACACACCTGTCTATATAAGACCTTACAGCTCACAGTGCATGTCAGAGCAAATGACAATCATGAGGTCAAAGGAACTGCCTGAAGAGCTCAGAGACAGAATTGTGGCAAGGCACAGATCTGGTCAAGGTTACAAAAAAATTTCTGCTAACAGTGGCCTCCATAATCCTCAAATGGAAGACGTTTGAAGAACCCTTCCTAGAGCTTCGTCCGGCCAAACTGAGCTATCGGGGGAGAAGAGCCTTGGTGAGAGAGGCAAAGAAGAACCCAATGGTCACTGTGGCTAAGCTCCTCCAGTCGGGAGATGGGAGAAAGTTGTAGTAAGTCAACCATCACTGCAGCAATCCACCAGTCGGGGCTTTATGGCAGAGTGGCCCGAAGGAAGCCTCTCCTCAGTGCAAGACACATGAAAGCCCGCATGGAGTTTGCTAAAAAACACCTGAAGGACTCCAAGATGGTGATAAATAAAATCCTCTGGTCTGATGAGACCAAGATAGAACTTTTTGGCCTTAATTCTAAGCGGTATGTGTGGGAAAACCAGGCACTGCTCATCACCTGTCCAATACAGTCTCAACAGTGAAGCATGGTGGTGGCAGCATCATGCTGTGGGGTTCTTTTTCAGCTGCAGGGACAATCGAGGGAAAGATGAATGCATGCCAAGTAAGAGGGATATCCTGGGACGAAAACCTTTTCCAGAGTGCTCTGGACCTCAGACCAGGTTTACCTTCCAACAAGACAATGACCCTAAGCACATGGCTAAAATGAAGGAGTGGCTTCACAACAACTCTGTGGCTGTTCTTGAATGGCCCAGCCCCCTGACTTAAACCCAATTGAGCATCTCTGGAGAGACCTGAAAATGACTGTCCACCAACGTTTACCATCCAACCTGACAGAACTGGAGAGGATCTGCAAGGAGGAATGGCTGAGAAACTTGTTGCATCTTTTCCCAAAACGACTCATGGCTGTATTAGATCAAAAGGGTGCTTCTACTAAATACTGAACAAAGGGTCTGAATACTTATGACCATGTGATATTTCAGTTTTGTTTTTAATAAATATGCAAAAATTTCTAAATTTCTGTTTTTTTCTGTCAAGATGGGTTGCTGAGTGTACATTACTGAGAAATAAAATGAACTTTTTTGATTTTTGGAAAAAGGCTGCAATGAAACAAAGAGTGAAAAATTTAAAGGGGTCTGAATACTTTCCGTACCCACTGTATAATGTTATTTTTGAAACAACCTCTGACAGCCAGCCAGCTCTCTGGTGATTCTCCAGCTCCAGAGATGCTGCACTTGTGGAGTCCTTCATCAGACTTGGAAACACTGGTGAGGGTCATGATTCCTGTAGAGCTGCTCCTGATGAGGCGGCCATCTTTATAAAAATCAGCGGCGAGGTTGGAAGAAGCCGTCTTGTTTCTGCAGCTCAGAGTCACAGACTCTCCCTCCATCGCAGGACGAGCGGGACTCTCCAGGATCACTGGATGTGCTGATCACAAGGTTATTGAAATTTATATCATGTTAAAGTCAAGATGAATTTGCCAAAATCTTGTTTTAAATCCAACATACCAGTGACAGTGATGTTGACGCTGTTGCTTCTCTCCCCCCCTTCAGCCTCACACCAGTACGCTCCACTGTCTTCTGGAAAAACATTTATAATGTAACAGGAATCCTGTTTAAATGCCTGCCTACTAGTAGTTCTACATGAGAGTACTTGCCCTTTGACCCCTCACAATGGAAAGCTACAGGGTCATATTCAAAGAACTGCAGCCTGTTTGGGTCGACTCGCATTAACACTGAATCTGAAACAAAAGGAACAAAAAAGGGTCAGTTCACCAAAATCACAAGAGAACGTGTTCCTACTTCCTTCATACTAACACGCAACCAACGGGTACTTACAGACTTTCTGATGAAGTGCACACAGCAGGAACAGCACATTGATCACTGGAGATACAAAGAAAAGAGCCAATCATCACAGAGACATATTTATAGTAATCTATACAATCATTGATTCCTACAGCTACTGCAGCTGCTCCTAAAGCTCAGCATATTGTCTGTCAAATCTCATAAATGGAACCCGAAAGGTCAAAGTCAAAAATAAATATTTTGCACCAGCAGTTCACAGAATTAGTTTAACAAACTTATTAACTTCAACCTGCTTCTTATTTAGTTTAGTTTTACTAAAAAGGAAGACATAGTCCGTACTCACACAGTCTGATGCGGAGAGCTGTGACCTCCATGTTGTCTCACTGAAAGTATTGAAAGCAGGTGAGAAGTAGCACTTCCTTTGTGGCTTATTTCAAGCTGATGACGCAACATTAATTCTGTGCATTAGGTTGATAACGTTGTCTCAGAGACAGCTGCTGTCACGGTAGAAATAACACCAGTGGCTAAGTTAAATATCAGTGGGTGGAGCCAAAGAATAAAAAAACTTGCATATGAGAAGGGACTTGATTCAGAGGCCCAGGAACTATATTTCATGATGGTAAAACAGAAACGTTAGAACAAAACTGGTCATATAATCCAGTGATTCCCAAAGTGGGGGTCGGGACCCACAGGGGGGGTCGCGAGCCAGAGAGGGGGGGGTTTCAAGTTGATTTCCAGAAATAAAATAAAAACATAAAAACGATTAGAAATAGCATATGTTAGCCATGATTTTAACACAAGATAAAACTAGTGGGTAAATTTAAAATAAAACCAAGCACATAAATAAAAAGGGAACAGCTCTTTGGATTTTAAACGAGGGCAAATCATCTGACCTCCGAGCTGGAGGACGCATCGGTCGACCTGTCCAGCGACCGAACCTTGAAGACGGCGTTTAGTTCTTAGACGCTGGCTGAGTTTTGGATTTCGGTTGAGAGGGAACACCCACGGCTGTCCTGGTGCCGTTTGGCACTACCTACTGGTGCGACAAGACTTTCTCTGCACTGAGGTACCTTAAAAATAAATAGAGATCGCGATTGAATGTGGAGGATGATCTCCGAGTAGCGGTCTCCAACATTAAACCCAGACTGGACTTGCTGTGCTCCAAACATGTTGCACATCCATCTCATTAGGAGAGGTTAAGTTCAGATTAAAGTAATGAGTGAATTACTTTAGAGTAATGTTATGGCTGGTATTTTGTGTGGTCAATATGCTCGTGTTTGGATACTCCTATAGTGCGTGCGCGGTTGCGCGCAATGTTTGTATACGTTTATAGTGGGGGGGTCGCAAGTCACTTGCACCGTTACTTTGAGGGTCGTGGGCTGAATGTTTTGGGAACCCCTGATATAATCAAGCTATTAATATGGAATTTTAGAATTTACAAGTGACAATTTGTTGGTATTTGGCCATATATATATATACACACACACACACACACACATACATATATACACACACACACACACACACAGACAGAATGGGATACGTTGGTACTTTCTGTGGTGGTAATGGTTCCCAAAGAGGCAAATAACTACTGTCATGCAATCATGGAACATGTCAGATACAATTTCGTAAAGGAAACATGGGCATAAGCATTGTTTTGTGACCTGTGCTTCTCTTGGCTCCGTGAACTCAGTTTCATTTTTCATTTTCAAGTTACACGATTTGCCTCAGTGTTTTAATTTTGTTAATGGCTGATTTTAACATTGTGGCGCTTTTCATAAAGGCATTTCCTTAAATACAGGGGGGGTTCAGAGGTTTGGACACCCTAAACTTATTGTTATTTTAAAGTGTAAATGATGGAGATAAAACCTAACTTTTTATGACATACAAATGTCTAATCTGTCATTTGATGCCTTTTGGAAATAATTCCTTATTTTTGGCTTCTTTATGCACATTAATACAAATTTTTACCTGGGGGCCCAAACTTTTCAACACCACTGTACATTTAGACACACTAGAAACCACATCAGAACTATTTCCGCTTTTCTTTTTTTCCAGTGTATTTCTTCCACACACACACCCCACACACACACCCCCCACAATTCACACATCCTGCTCTACCCCCGTGCAGTTCATCATTTAAAGAATTAAAAACATTTTGGACAGACATTTTATTGTGTATACTTTATTTACATACGGTTTAACATACATGTGGCTAATAGCTATTGGCCTTATTGTTAATAAAATGCTTTTTACAACTTTCATATTACCTCACAATGTGGTCATTATGCAAATAAAACATGTTTCATGTTCTTGTATAAGCATTGTAAAGTTGTTTAGATTGTATACATTTCAAACAGAAAGTGAGACTCCCACAGAGTGTGTTGATGGAGGTGCAGAGATGATGTGGTCAGTCTGCACAGGTTTTTTCAGAGCTGTGGTCAGAGTGGTTTATTAAATGAAGACACGGCTCAAAATAAAACGGTCGTTTGCAGAGCGTCTCCATTTGACTCCTGAGAATCTTCACGTCTCGATTCGGTCACAGCACGTCTGCTTCTAGACCTTTAAAACAGGAATTCATAAACCAATCGATTAAAAATAAGTCTTACAGCAGCAGATGCAAGAACCATCATTCTATCAAACGTTTTGTAATTAAAACTGTATTTTCCTCTTTTAAATTGTGTTAATGATTCAAAATGCATTAAAAGAAGTATAATGTGGCAATGACGGAGCCTCTGTTATTGCTGCAACTTTTTAGATATTTGGTAATTATCGTGATTAGGTGGTGTGGTAAATGTGAACAGTATTGTTGTTAAATCGTATAACTTGGTGTTTTGTATTCCACTTGCATTGTTTTCTGTTATTCAGTTAGTGTTCCATCTACCTGCCCAGGGACTTCAGGGGGAAAATAGCAATTGTGCTAAAACCTGGTACAATGCACCTCCTTATTTTAAAGTTTAATGTTAAATTGTTCTCTGTCCCGGTCTAAACTCCTGAGGTGTGTACTACTTAAAAGACAGCACTTCCAATCCCTTTACTTTCTTATGTTCTGTTTTTTGCAAGTGAGAATTTCAAGGGTGGTACTGTATAGGCTAAGACACCAAAAACTACACACATCCACCAGCAGGTGGTGCACTGGGCCCCCGGGCATAGACACCCCCCACCCCGTCTACATAGGAGCCGACGGCTGCTGCGTCAAGGACTGAGCCTCTGTACGTGGACACGAGCTACCACGCGCCCCAAACATGTTACTATGTTAGCTGTAGACCACAGTGCATTACAACCTGCAGCTGCTCTGTTCTTACAGAACAAACAATGTGGTTTCACTTTAAATAGACACTGATGCTGCGAGTTAAAGCTCTCAGATGATGTGGAAACAGGTCTCGAAATCATTTCTACTTCTAACAAGCCATTAATGGTCATTTAATAAGAATCAACAGATTCACTCTCTTTATAATTATATATAACCTGCAATTGTTTCCATATGTATTTCTTTTGAGAATATAAATGGTATATTTTTCATGGACATACATAACTCCCAAAATGATGTTCTTGAATGCCCACACTTTTAAAACATTTGTATTTAACATCATAAACTTACATTCTAAAATAGAGGTGATTCAAAATGTAACATTCAAACATCTGTGCTCATTAAAGGCTCCTGCATTAATGTAACATCTGTGTGGTTGTATGAGCTGCGCACACACACACAGCTTTGAAAAGTATGAACAGTATCTGCTCTCAGTATCCTGCAAGAGCCAGAGAATATACAGTAGCTATCAGGATGTTTAGCCTCCTACTCTCCAATAGAAACACATTTTAGTCAAATATTTCCAGCAAACCAAGAGTCAAAACACAAGTCACATTCCAGTTCAGTTTTATTACCTTTTCATGGTGGCTTGGTTGCCAAGCAGTCCTCAGGTTATGGTGTGGTAAACAGGCATAAAGTCATCGTCTGAAAGAGAAAATTGCAGACATCCTGAGACATAATCAAGTGCACGATTATTTTTATTATTTTTATTAATACACATCC
>CM049372.1:30328889-30377889 GCA_026937815.1 Etheostoma perlongum
TAAGTCCACATGTATAGATGGATAAAGACATCCTACACACAAATAGAGATATGTTTTCAACATTTATCTCCAAAACATTTATGCTGCTGTCCTTTTTATTTCTATTTTGTGTACTGTTACTTGTAGAGCAACAAGAAACGGGGAAAACAGACACATGGCGTACTCACACAGTGTGATGCAGAGAGCTGGAACCTCCATGGTGTCGTGCTGCGGACTGTCTGAGCAACGGGCTGATACAAAGCTAAATACAGCATAGTGCAGTTGAGAACTTCCTCTTCCTGTGCACACGATGTCTGGTGTTAAACAGACGTTGGCTTTTGCTTTTAAAACACTTCGCTGAGGCAGATGGACTCTAGAACAATGCACCATCTCATCTTAGATTTGCACAAAAGGGACATAAATACTCACTTGTAGTGCGCTTAATTCTTTAGTTTCCTTTGAGTTCAGTAGCACCCTGCAGCTATAATCAAATAGAGACATTTAAGCAGCCAAGCTCTGGATAGCATAAAAACAAATCCCAATCGTAGGCCTCCAGATGCACCAAAGTTTTGTAAGTTAGCGTCTAAGACGGACAGATTTTCCCAAGAAAATAAAATTGTGCCCTGTGAATAATTTGACAGATGATATAGTCACTTAAAAGTAAACTCATTCTCATCAACAGGTTCATATAAAATTGTGAAAAAAGTTAGGAAACAAAGTCTAACTTTTTGTACAAATGAGGACAATTCGCATGATAACCTACAAAATTACAGGTCATATGAAGAGCTGTCACATGACAGGTTTAGCAGCATTTACAGTTAAATTAAGCCAACACAAGGTGACTGTGAGCCTGGTACAGACAGTCAGTACATGTATTTTTACCAAGAGCGATTACAACACATATTCATTCAATTACAATTCATTCAGTAGAGCCTTGCTGCTATAATTTCTAGAGCATGAGCCAAAAAGGAGTTCTGATTGGATGGTTCACACCAAAGTAAAGAGGGACGAGAGATTTAAGGACCTAGAATGCAACTTTGCATGTAAGTAGGTCAGGTTTCTTCCTGTATGAACTGTTGCTGAACTCCATTGATGTGAGATAGATGTGAGAACATTCATAAGTAGTCCTTTGCTGCCCCCTGCAGACAATGTGTCGTCATTGCTGCTGTTTCAGTGACTTCAGAGGTGTTTGCTGCTGTATTATTATGGTTATGATAAGGTGACCAGATCTCTCAGACAAAATCCGGGGACATCTTCAGCTCAGAAGCGTAAATACCTCCAAAACACGTCATGTTTTTAATTTTTGTAAAAACTTAAAACGGGGACACTAGACCTAGAGCTGAGTATCAGATACAATATAAACTATTGAGGAAAGATTTTCCTTTGACATTGATGCAGTATGGAACGAGATCGCTGCAGTCGGCAGCAGAGAAACAAGCTACAATGGAAGTTAATGGGAGAATTGTCCAGCTTGTATTTACGTTCATAAAGTGCTCGTTTTGCTACTGACAGACTCAGATTAATATTCTAAGTGTCTGATAACATTATGGAAAGGATTTCTAAGGAGGTCGACCTTTCTGTTAAAGATTAAGATCATTTTTAAAACATAAAAGTCCGCAAAATTGTGTTCTCTAACCCCACCAGACTCCATGTAAATAATCACTACTTTTAGCATGTATAGAGCAGCATATCTCCACCAGACTCCATGTAAATAATCACTACTTTTAGCGTGTATAGAGCAGCATATCTCCACCAGACTCCATGTAAATAATCACTACTTTTAGCGTGTATAGAGCAGCATATCTCCACCAGACTCCATGTAAATAATCACTACTTTTAGTGTGTATAGAGCAGCATATCTCCACCAGACTCCATGTAAATAATCACTACTTTTAGCGTGTATAGAGCAGCATATCTCCACCAGACTCTATGTAAATAATCACTACTTTTAGCGTGTATAGAGCAGCATATCTCCACCAGACTCCATGTAAATAATCACTACTTTTAGCGTGTATAGAGCAGCATATCTCCTCCAGACTCCATGTAAATAATCAGTGATTTTAGCGTGTATAGAGCAGCATATCTCCACCAGACTCCATGTAAATAATCACTACTTTTAGCGTGTATAGAGCAGCATATCTCCACCAGACTCTATGTAAATAATCACTACTTTTAGCGTGTATAGAGCAGCATATCTCCACCAGACTCCATGTAAATAATCACTACTTTTAGCGTGTATAGAGCAGCATATCTCCACCAGACTCCATGTAAATAATCAGTGATTTTAGCATGGTAAATACGGCTTTCTAAAACATCTCTGAGCAGCGCAGCTCCGTTTGGTCAGAGTTTTCTTTCTTTCTTTCATTCCAATTTTGGGTCTGTCAGTCACAGTGAAAACCGGGGACATTTCCGGGGACAGATCCAGCCGGGGACAGGTCACCAAAATCGGGGACTGTCCCCGGAAACCGGGGACGTCTGGTCACCCTAGGTTATGAGCTACCTGGCAACTGGATCAAAGTTCGACCTCTTATTTATATGTAACTTAACAGTAATTGAGAGACACTAAATGCAAGTTGGAAATCAGCTAAAGGCTACAGCACAGAGCCAGTATAGTTATTCCAAACGTACTGGTTTGACAGGTGATTGAAATGTTCTTGGTAGTGGGAAGTTAGTTGTAAAATACACTGATTATTTCTAGTGGATATTTAACTTTGGAACAATTTGCATGATAACCTACAAAATTACAGGTCATATGAAGACCAGTCACATGAAAGGTTAAGCATCATCCTTACAGTTAAATTAGGCCAACACAAGGTGACTGTGAGCCTGGTACAGACAGTCAGTACATGTATTTTTACAAAGAGAAATTACAGCGCATATTCATTCAATCCAATTCATTCAGTAGAGCCTTGCTGCTATAATTTCTAACCCATGAGCCAAAAAGGAGTTCTGATTGGATGGTTCACACCAAAGTAAAGAGGGACGAGAGATTTAAGGACCTAGAATGCAACTTTGCATGTAAGTAGGTCAGGTTTCTTCCTGTATGAACTGTTGCTGAACTCCATTGATGTGAGATAGATGTGAGAACATTCATAAGTAGTCCTTTGCTGCCCCCTGCAGACAATGTGTCGTCATTGCTGCTGTTTCAGTGACTTCAGAGGTGTTTGCTGCTGTATTATTATGGTGATGAGCTACCTGGCAACTGGATCAAAGTTCGACCTCTTATTTATATGTAACTTAACAGTAATTGAGAGACACTAAATGCAAGTTGGAAATCAGCTAAATGCTACAGCACAGAGCCAGTATAGTTATTCCAAACGTACTGATTTGACAGGTGATTGAAATGTTCTTGGTAGTGGGAAGTTAGTTGTAAAATACACTGATTATTTCTAGTGGATATTTAACTGCTGCCGCCAAAGAAGCAGCATGGTTTTACAGGCGTTTTCATCCTGAAGACAATTATATCTGAGCACTTGGAAGTCTGGGTATAAGAAACTATTAATACATCAACCTTTTTTATTACTACAGGTAGAATTGGATTTGATAGGCTGAGCAGAGGCACGCCAGCACTGTAGCTGAGACGGAGCGGTTATTTGTTTGGACCTTGTGCAGCTCTCTGACTGAGAAAGCACGCTAAAGGTGAGACATTCTTTTTAAATTAAACTCTTTTTGCTATGAATTGATTTTCAACTCGACTTCTTCCCTTTCCCGGAGTCTTGTGCTTTCTCGTCCCTCCCCTCTGTCCTCCTATCTCTTCCTGCAGGTGTTTCTGGCTCTGGATCTGTGGTTGGGGTCACCTGCTGCCTCCATGACACCCTCTGCTTCAGTTCTCCATGTCTCTCTCTGATACAAAAACAAGCTTATTGTCACATTTGGTCCACTTTTAACTCTTTTTTCCAAAAAGCCTGGGCAGTTGGACTCGTGCACTCATAATTATACAGAAAAAACCTACTTTGAACTACGGATTCTTATCTTTAAAGGAATTAAATAAATAATAGCTGTAAAGGAAATACAGAACGGACCTAATCTCGGACTGTTTAAAAAGATATCTTCATTTGATATAATATGTTTATTTTGCAACATCATAAAAACAATTCCACATGATATTTCTGTGAATATATTTTGTGGTTTATTTCAGTTCCCAGGTCTGCATGATGCCTCCCCAGACCGACAGACTGCCCCCCATTGTTTGCAGCACTTTGATTCTCCATTACGCTGTTGCCCTTCTTCTCCTGACACACGCTCGTGAAGGTAACATACCCTTAAACATGATTATGAAAGGTGATTAATTTGGAATATAATACAAAACTGCCAGTAACTACGACGTCAGTCATTAGCGTACAGTGAAGATTAGATTGATTTATAAATCGACTGAAATTATTTAGAACATGTAAATAAAGACGAAAGAAATCTTACAAAGAAGAATAATATTACACACAATGGAAAATAAATAAAAATAAGAGGACACAAATTGTTCCAAAAATGCTTAATCAGAGTCCATTTTAACATAGGGGGGTGTATACTTATGCCCCCTGTATTTTAACATAGGGGGTGTATACTTATGCCCCCTGTATTTTAACATAGGGGTGTATACTTATGCCCCCTGTATTTTAACATAGGGGTGTATACTTATGCCCCTGTATTTTAACATAGGGGGGTGTATACTTATGCCCCTGTATTTTAACATAGGGGGTGTATACTTATGCCCCTGTATTTTAACATAGGGGGTGTATACTTATGCCCCTGTATTTTTAACATAGGGGGTGTATACTTATGCCCCTGTATTTTAACATAGGGGGGTGTATACTTATGCCCCCTGTATTTTAACATAGGGGGGTGTATACTTATGCCCCCCTGTATTTTAACATAGGGGTGTATACTTATGCCCCCTGTATTTTAACATAGGGGGTGTATACTTATGCCCCCTGTATTTTAACATAGGGGTGTATACTTATGCCCCCCTGTATTTTAACATAGGGGGTGTATACTTATGCCCCTGTATTTTTAACATAGGGGTGTATACTTATGCCCCTGTATTTTAACACAGGGGTGTATACTTATGCCCCTGTATTTTAACATAGGGGGTGTATACTTATGCCCCTGTATTTTAACATAGGGGGGGTGTATACTTATGCCCCTGTATTTTAACATAGGGGGTGTATACTTATGCCCCCTGTATTTTAACATAGGGGGTGTATACTTATGCCCCCTGTATTTTAACATAGGGGGGTGTATACTTATGCCCCTGTATTTTAACATAGGGGGTGTATACTTATGCCCCTGTATTTTAACATAGGGGGTGTATACTTATGCCCCCTGTATTTTAACATAGGGGTGTATACTTATGCCCCCTGTATTTTAACATAGGGGGTGTATACTTATGCCCCTGTATTTTAACATAGGGGGTGTATACTTATGCCCCCTGTATTTTAACATAGGGGGGTGTATACTTATGCCCCTGTATTTTAACATAGGGGGTGTATACTTATGCCCCTGTATTTTAACATAGGGGTGTATACTTATGCCCCCTGTATTTTAACATAGGGGGTGTATACTTATGCCCCTGTATTTTAACATAGGGGGTGTATACTTATGTCCCCTGTATTTTAACATAGGGGTGTATACTTATGCCCCTGTATTTTAACATAGGGGGTGTATACTTATGTCCCCTGTATTTTAACATAGAGGGTGTATACTTATGCCCCTGTATTTTAACATAGGGGGGTGTATACTTATGCCCCTGTATTTTAACATAGGGGGTGTATACTTATGCCCTGTATTTTAACATAGGGGGTGTATACTTATGCCCCTGTATTTTAACATAGGGGTGTATACTTATGCCCCCTGTATTTTAACATAGGGGTGTATACTTATGCCCCTGTATTTTAACATAGGGGGTGTATACTTATGTCCCCTGTATTTTAACATAGGGGTGTATACTTATGCCCCTGTATTTTAACATAGGGGGGTGTATACTTATGCCCCTGTATTTTAACATAGGGGGGTGTATACTTATGCCCCTGTATTTTAACATAGGGGGGTGTATACTTATGCCCCTTGTATACATTTTTTTATTTACAATACATTATTCATTCACAAAAAAAGTTGGTGTCTTTAAAAGGTTGGATTTTTCAAAATCTTTTTACATAAAGGCATTAAGATCAATTTCCAAAAGATGTTTTTTTTATTCCTCTTTTTAATCAACTTTATCCTGGGGGTGTAAACTTATGCACCATGCTCTGGTTGTAACTGTTGCACAATGATGCCATTAAGCGGCACAGACAGACATTACCCAGAAGCCAAAGTGTCAGCAACAAACTCCCTGTGGAGATAAACTCAGTGGTCAAAGTGAAAGTGAAAATGTTTCTCGTTTGTTTGACTGATATGGTTTATTTGACTTTATCAGGTCTGTTAGATAACACGGTGATAATGGATAATGTCTGGGGTTATAGTGAGAGTTTATCATTAACTCGTACCTGTGTGTTGATGTGTCTGTTTTTGACCTTGGCTTGAGTGATTGCAATGTCAGTGTGTTTGGTCCACCACTTCACTTACTGGCTTATACCTAACACCTCCTGAAATATAGGCCGTCGATAAGGGATGTCGAGAGTTCTACAAACAGGAATGCACTATAATTTGTTTGTAATTGACAAATTTGTTACTGTATTCATCGCATTGACCGGTGCTGTGTATAAATCAAATGGAAATATTGGGTGGGAATCCTGCTGACCATCCTATAAATTGGCTCTTTTAATAACCCTTTTATTCCTGTAAAACGCTCTTTCCTCTCAGTGAACTAACCCTGAATAAAGATTTAACTTTTGTATCGTCTTCACTTTCGGGACCCTCTCGTGTCAATCGGGTCAAACTGACCGGTGACTTATTTGGGGTTTTAAAAACAATTCTGAAATAAAAAGTTACTTCATAATCTATTATCAAATATTGTCTTTATCTCAATTTCAAACAATTGAGATAACATCTATGTTTAGGGAATGCATCAGTCTCTACTAGCACACCATTAAACATGGAAGTGGGGTTCGTTTTTTGTCATAAGGTTATAATTCATGTTAAAAATCCACTATGGAAACAACATAAGTGTCGTATCCAGAATAATGTTCTGAGTCAGGAATACATGTTTATCACAGGAAATAAGGTAAGGACGCTGATTTCAGGTAGAAAACATGTAACTTGGACCATTTTTATTCTTGTAAAAATTTAAAATGGGTCAATTTGACCATACAAGGGTTAAAGGGAAATTTAAAAACATCTAACTAACCATTTGAGTACTATTTAAGGGGACGAGTGTTTAAACTCAAACCATAAAGTTTAATATTTATTATCATTACTAGTCTTTTTAATGTCTAAATGTAACTGTCTGCACTCTATGTTGGTCACCTTTTATTGGTTAAACTATAACTATGCAATCATGTGACCCTCAATGTCTTAAGATATATAAGTTTTCATACATTATCATCTGAATCCAGTTAATGATGTTAGCAGCTGTTAACACAGTAGGAATTGTAAAAAATAAAATGTATGAATATTGGATGTTTCTTCCTCAGGTCAGTCTCAGGCGATTGGTCAACCTCAGCCAATAGTAGCATTGGTCGGCAATGACATCACTTTGCCGTGCCATGTGAAACCGGCCACGGATGCCGTTAACCAGATGTTGGAGTGGTCAAGACCGGACCTGAACCCCAGATTTGTCCATGTGAGACGCTCCGGGGACGACCGGCTGGTTGATCAGAATCCGTCCTACAAGGGAAGAACATCGTTGTCCATCGACGGACTGAAACGGGGAGATGCTTCGCTGACGCTCTCCAGACTGGAAGTCGCTGATGAAGGAACATACAGATGCTTCATTCCAGGCTTGAAAGCAGAATCCAGTGTTCAGCTTGTTGTTGGTAAGTGAACATACCTGTTGATGGAGTATTTAATTTAGCATTATACATTTAGTTAATCATCGTTATTTCTAAGTTGTAGGGTATAGTACTTACACTTTAACCCTATGAGCCCACGCTTGTTTTCTACATCCAAAAAAGGCATCTTTGATTCATGAATTAATCATTTAATAACCATAAAGAGACATAACGGTTCCGCTGATGTGTTTGTTGTCTTTATAGCCCTTACATCAGGTTTTTTTATCCAGCCTGGAAATCCAACGTTTTTTGGGGTCTTTGTGCAAAAAATCCAAATTATTACATCCATGATTGATAGACTTTTTGCCCGTTGTTGTTTATCGCCGCTAGCTTTGATGCTAACCACCGTTTTTTGCTTTTACCATGATGCTCTGGGAGACCATTCTGACCAATCATAAGCTTGTTTACGTCTTGTTAACCAATGGAAGGCTGGACCGTCATTGCAGATAAAACAAAGATGTACATATAGAGTGAAGAAGAATCACCCGAGGGCAAAATAGTTAGATATGACCATAAATTGTCAAAAACTCCTTAGGGCTCGGGGGGATGGCAAAAACCTTGGGAACATTCTTGGAAGTCCAATATTAACCCAAACAGACCAATCACAGTAGGAATAGGGGAAAGGATCTCACAAAGCCCAAGGTAGGGTTATGATTGTATATGCAAAACATTTACACTGAAACCTACTTAGTTTAACTAGTCCACTTTACCAGTATTAACCCTACTGTCTTTAACCCTCCTGTTTTTTAAAGGGGTCAAATTTTACCCCTTTAAAAAATGTCTATGTCTGAAATATGAAGTTTCTGTTTAACCACATTACCACAAAAAATGGATTGGATTCCTTCCAACGCACTGATCACTTTCATTCCTCTGATCTTAACTATTAGTCAAAATAATTCATAATTTCGGCTTTTGAATGAAATATTAGGTATACTTTCTATATAAATGAGGGTTATTGACTATGAATTCCAAAAAGTAGTAACTCGTCTGACTTTTTCCTTTTTCAGTATCATCCCCTGTCATCAAAATAACCGAAATCAGCAGCGGCATGCTACAGTGTGAGTCTGAAGGCTGGTACCCAGAGCCTGAGGTGTCGTGGCTGGACGCTGAGGGAAACCTCCTCTCAGCTGGACCTACAGAGACAGTCAGAGGTCCTGATGATCTCTACACTGTCAGCAGCAGAGTGACTGTGGAGAAGAGACCCGGCAACAGATTCACCTGTAGAGTCCAGCAGAAGGACACCAACCAGACCAGAGAGACACACATTTATGTTCCAGGTTGATATGAGTTATTTACGAAATGATCACTTTTACTTTTAAACAGCTGATGTCTAGTTTAATTAAATGCAATGCTGTAGTGTTGTGTTTTATCCCTCCAGATGATTTCTTCACGGATCCATCTGGTTCTGGTTCGACTGCTTCGATCATCATCGGTTTGGTTGTTGGTGTTCTGTTGATTCTCGCGGTTGCCCTTGCTGTATGGAAATGGAGACAAAACAAAACCAGTGAGTCAGGGAACTGCTGTTATAAGCCTGAGATTACAGGCAGGTATAGGTTATAGTGGCTAAAATGAAAGGTTTTACCATAGACTGTAAAAATAATGGACAAAGCTCTGAAAGTGAAGCCAATGCGAAAACTGCATTCTATCTAATTCAGTCAGTTTCTTTGGAAGTCTATGAGAAAATGATCAACTTATCACTTGATTTATTACCTCAGAAAACATTTGCATAACTAGTTTTTGGTCTCAGTCGCTAGTTTCAAGTCTTCTTCAATACAGCAGGATGTTTGTTTGGGAAATTCTGGTCTCATTTATTTTAAAATAGACAATAAAGCAGGGGATGCTATAGTACCTGTCAATCAGGACAGAGGCTTAGCAATGCTAACCATGCTAACACTGTGGGCCAAATTGCCAAACTGCAGTCCACAAACCAATGAGCGATGTCACGGATACTACGTGCATTAGTTTTATAGTCTGTGAGTTTTATAACTTTGTTCATTTTTGCAGAACAATTGATATTTTTTGTCTTGGTAAAATGTAAATGTATGTATTTATTTACATATACAGCAATGTAATTGATTTCAGCCATTCTAATGCAAAATATATGTTGCAGCTTCTCATTCCCTTGCTCTGCTTTTGCAGCGAATGTCTTTTCATATTAACAACTTTACACTGGCACACACACATGTACAGTATATGTGTGTGTGACTACGGTACTGTTTCTGCACACAGAGACCAAGAAGCAGCAGGAGGACGAAGAAACACAGCGAGGAAGAGAGAACTCTACAAGAAATGATTCAGAACAGAAGTGTCTGATAGAAAGAGAATCAGAAGAAAGAGAGACAATTAATAATCAGAACAAGAACGAGGATGAAAATAACACTGCATGTTTAGGTGAAGGAACAACACGTTCAAATCAAAAAGAAGAGGAAACTCACCAGGAGAAGACAGGAAGAGAAACTAGCAATACTCTCAACCAGAGACAGGAACTATGTGCAAATGCTAAAACAGAGGAAGAGAGCAAATCAATAACTGTAGGTCCAACTCAGAGTCTGATGGATGGAAATGGACAACAACAGCAGGACATGGCAGCAGACGCAAATAATGATACTGAAAAGGAAGAAAAAGAGTTGGACATCAAATCTGCTAAAGACAAAGCATCAAGTCAGGGTCCAACTGATGACAAAAGACACCCCAGTGATCCATCAGCAGGAGGAGGGAAGCAGAATGATTCTGAATTGATAACTGGACGAAAAGATACTCCATGTCCAGCAGAGAGCGGACACAAAGTAAAGAATGGAGACAGGAGAGATGGAGGGGGGAACCCAACCCTTGTTCCTCCTGTTAAACCAGATCGGCTCTCTAAAACAGAACAACAGAAGGATTTGAACAAAAGAAATGAAGACAACAAAACTGAATCTACAAATAACCAAGCAGCAGGTCCAACTGGTGGAGAAACACCACACCATGATGGACATGCTGTAGGAGACACAAATAATTCATTAGACCAGACAGGAGGACCGACAGGGAAGAGTGACGACACTCTAGTTCCAGCAGAGAGAAGAAGACAGGAAGGACAACAAGAGGAAGGAGGAAAGAGTCTGATGGAAGGAGACGGACAACAACCGCTGGTCGGTCAAGAAGCAAGTAATGATACGGTAGAAATGGTAGAAAATAAAACCCAAACTAAGAAAAACAAAGCAGCAACTCAGCATCTAAGTGATGAGACAACACAACACGGTGATCCATCAGCAGGAGAGGTAATGATAACTAAAGAAAAAGACACTGTAGAAGCAGCAGCTCCAGGTCCAGCAGAGGTAGAAACAAAGAAAGAGCAAGCAGAGAGGACAAAGTCTGTAAATACTGACACAGCAACTCAGATGCTGATGGATGGACATGGACAACAACAGCATAACACGGCAACAGACGCAAATAATGATACTGAAAAGGAAGAAAAGGAAGAGGACATCAAATCTGCTAAAGACAAAGCATCAAGTCAGGGTCCAACGGACGACAAAAGACACCACAATGATCCATCAGCAGGAGGAGGGAAGCAGAATGATTCTGAATTGATAACTGGACAAAAAGATACTCCATGTCCAGCAGAGAGTGGACACAAAGTAAAGAATGGAGACAAGAGAGATGGAGGGGGGAACCCAACCCCTCTTCCTCCTGTTAAACCAGATCGGCTTTCTAAAACAGAACAACACAAGGATATGAACAAAAGAAATGAAGACAACAAAACTGAATCTACAAATAACCAAGCAGCAGGTCCAACTGGTGGAGAAACACCACACCAGGATGGACCAGCTGTAGGAGAGACAAATAATTCATTAGACCAGACAGGAGGACCGACAGGGAAGAGATTGACAAGTGAAGACACTCCATGCCCAACAGAGAAACAGGGGAAACAAGTTAAGAATGGAGACAGGAGAGATGGAGGGGAGAACCCAATAGTTCTGTCTTCATTTAAACCAGATGTGCTCCATAATACAGAAGAACAGAGCAAATCAGATCAGCCCCAATCAGAAGTAGAGAGTGATGTGGCGACAAAAGAAAAAGAGACAGATAAAACAGGACTTCTCCATCAGACAGAGGGAGAAACACATGAAAAGCAGTGTGGTGAAGAACAGCCAGAGAAGTAGGAGATGGAGAGGATGGCGAGGAAGGCACATCATCTACAAATAGCAAAAGGGAACATCATCTAGAAATAGTGAGTACAGGAAAGAGAGAGAATGAGACTCCATCTGAGACAGAAGAAACAGGAAGAGAAGCGAAGAGTGATCAAGATAGCAAAAAAAGAGGAGTCACAGAGAAACAACAGAAATCAAAATTCCACAGGAGTGGAAGGAGAAAATGATCCGAATGAAAGAGATGGTTGTAATTCTTCTTCTCCAAGGGACGCCCCAGATCCTCAGCATGAGACGCAGGGACAAACAGACCAAGATTGAAGACAGACTGTGGAGTACAAATCATAAAAAAAGCAATTTCAAAGCCACAGAAAAGGAGACAGCGCTGACAAATCTGGAGAAAGAGATGAAAAAATCTAGAGAATTACGGCAGAGACCAACATACTGTACAGAATGACAGTAATAGCAACAAAAAAAAACAGCATAAATAGGCAGTATGTTTGTTTTTTGTAGTAATAATTGTTTGCCAGTTACTTACATTAAATGTTAAAAAGTCCATGTGGTGTCTGAAGTGGGATGCTGGATGATGTGCTGATAAGGAGTCCGCTTGACACTGTCTTTTGATTTTAAAGGTTTATTATATCAAAGATTTTCAGCATCGATTTACAAGCTCTGCAGAAGCTCGGAGAGCAACCTAGCCCAATGAACACTATGTCTCTTCATACCTCGAGCATTGTCTTTATAGGGTCGGATGTTCAGATGACATGTTAGGTAACCTAGAAAGTTTTAGGGTGGAAAAAGTCAGAGTCCATAGAAGGGGGCCCCAAAGTTACCATAAAGTTCCTTGAACATAGACATCCACCAATCACAACTCTCCACATAGCACATCCCTCCCAAAGACCACTCCACATGGATGTAAACCACTGACCCTTTGCATTGGTGCATGACAGTGCTGCAGACCAGAACCTGGTGCAACTGTATAAGTCATTAGATATTACATATAAGTTTAATTAGTGAATGCGTGTGTCCATGGGTGGGGCTGCATGGGCGTGGTAATAGGGGCTGGTGTGGCTTCAGTGCCATGTCCCAGTCCACCCGACTTTCATTAACAAAACAATTTAGAACGTGATTAATGTTAACAACCGCCAGCTTCCATCTCTGACTGTTTTTTATACTAGTTAAAAATATATTTTTTGGTATTGAGGAAAAATTCAAATAATCATCTTATTTGTTAATTTCTGTAGATATACAAAAACATTTACAAAATCACTCTGTAAATACAAAATTATATATATTAATATGAAAATGTATCTCACAAGACCAATTAAAAATAAACAACCTGCAAAGAACATTTTTCTTTCTCTCTTTCTCTTTATTACAGAAAATGGAGTAGGAGTGGAGTAAAAATGTAAATAAAGAGGTTTAAAAGATGTGTCAGCAAAACTCATTTTAAAAAAAGTATGAGAATGTACAAAAATCACTTCGTTAATAAAATATAACATTTTTATATATTGCAAGTTGTATCTCACAGAAAAAATAAAACAAAAAAACTGAGTTGAAAGTTGATATTTCTGAAACAAATATTCTCAGCATCTGAACTGAAATATCAAACATTTAAACATTTAAATGTATTTATTTATTGCAGAACATGGAGTAGGGAAGTGTATATTGACATTATGAATTGAATTACAAACAATAAAAAACACAAACACAGACACAGACATGAGATCATAAAACATGCATAAGTTACAGAAACTCACATTTTGATTTTGATATTCATTCATTTTACCCTTTGTCTTTGTCTTATGTTCAATATTTGACATTTCAAAGTGATTGTGTGCCTTTATAATGAATAGAAAGTTTACAGTAAAATGTGTGTTGACATAAAACATTTTTTTCAGGGCAATGCATTATGATAAAACATAAAATGAGCTAAAGTGCTGAGAGTTCAAACACATTTTGAGCAAAACCTTTTGCAAATTGTTAAATGCACCACAAAATCAAAACGGTGATCATGATGGATTTGATGTTCCCAGAACAGGTCTCACTCATTTAGTTGATTCCACATCAAATTCTCCACAGAGATAAAAGTCACCATGTTTCAGATGTATATGACTCGATGTTTTCATGTCAGCACATCAGAATTCATCTTTCCATCGACTTTCTTCATGGCCACTTGCTGTTGGTGACAGAGAAAGCAGAATTGTGAAAGTTATGCTGTTGTACTGTAGCTGTGTTGGTTAATAACTACACTAGTTGTACCAATAAAAACCATATTTCTAAAAAAAACAAAAAACAAAAACATGAGTAATATCATTCCTCCATGGAAAAAGGGAAGTGTTAATGAGACTGACAGGTGTGCTGCTATAATAATAAAGAAAAGACAGCAGTCGTGTTAGTATTATTGTTTTATTGTGATTACAGATGGTTGTTGAATATGACGATACGTAAGTCTAACTGATGTACCTACATTTTGACAAACCTTTCAAACAATGGAGTAAAATAGAGCAGATACATTCTTGTTTTGTCATAGTCACGTTACATTTATGTGGGTTAAAAGACAATCTCTATATAATCTATATATAAATACAGACAGATCAAACTGCTGCAGCAGCATCACGATGGTGGTTGACCACAGTGAGCATCTCCAGACATGTGACCACAGCAGAGAGATCAACGTGGTTTAACTGTCACATTATAATAAAAATACACACTTAATACACATACATATATCTCTATATATATATGTAAAGTATTACAAAGTGATATTTGTATATATGTCAAAGGTGGATTTTTATTGGTAAAATGTCTGCATGCGTGTGCTGGGATTTTTCCTTGTTGTTGCATGGGTTTTGTTGTTGGGCATCCGCATGTTCCTCTATTGTATGTTTTATTATTGTATGACTTATTATCGCGTGATTTACTATTGCATGTTTTACTATTGTGTGATTTACTATTGCATGTTTTATTATTGCATGTTTTGGGTTGGGTTTAGTTTTATGTATAGACTGGTTGTGTCTCCCCTTGACAAGACTGGAGCCCCTCCCCCTTGTTCCTTTTTGGTCGCCCAGACTTAATGGGCTGAGGCAGAGACAATTGAGAACACCTGGACTTAATGAAGCAGGTGTGTGAGAGTGCAGGCTGTTAAAAGGAGAGCAGGAATGCAGTAGAGGAGAAGAGAAGGACACGGCCGGGACAGCACAGGTCGGGAGCAGGAGAGCAGAGCAGACGTCGAGGAAAGGAAGCCCTACGGACACGGAGGATAGCGGTAACCGGGACGAACGGACAGCTTGGCGAAGGATTGACGGCAGCCACTCTAGGGAGAGATACAACGCGAGGAAATAGATAAGTAAAGGAAAGTCTGCCACCTACCCTCGGAGAGTGTGTGGGCACAAGAACTGTGTGTGATCTGTTCATTGAGAGTGCTCTCCCTGTTTTCCCCCAGCGTCGGCCTACGAGAGGCGTAGGACACCGCGGGGACCGGGAAAGGAACGAGCCAGTCTCCAGGAGCAGGACACGGCCGCCCATTGCACAGCCATTGCCACGGACTATACAGAACATTGAACATGAACGATAAGAACATTACTTTTAGCGTGTTTAACCTTAGTACTTGATTTCTAATCTCTTATTTGTGTTTTTGTAATTTTGTTTTGTTGCTAGTGTTAAACTGTTTAGAATAAAAGCGTTATATTTGAGCCGAGTTGCCTGCGGTCCTGTTTGTCAGTGGAAAGATTTACTGGTATACCTGGGTTTAGCACACTCCCCTAAGCGGGTCTGTGACACATACTTTTATTCTACCTACCGAAATTAACAAATAAGATTATTTGTATTATTCCTCAGTTGCCTGAAAACTTAAAAAAAACACCTTTTTAAATAGTAAGCCAAACAGTAAAAGACGGGAGCAGGCTGTTAACATTAATCACCGTTCTAAATGGTTTGTCAATGAAAGCTGATCAAACATTTTACTAAATTACAATTCCTTTCATGATAAAGGAAAAAAGGTATTAAAGTAAAACCTTCCATCACTTCACACAAACCAAATATGGTGGCAGAATTATTAATCACCCTTGACCCGTGGTTTGAGCTACTCTATCAGACTGACTGTTATTTCTACAGAGGCCCCTGAACGCCTCTTCTATAGACATACATGTCCTCATGTGGTTTGTCTGAAGAGCTCAAATTATCAGCAGCATCTGTAGAGTCTAAAATAAAGACAGACCAACAAATACTGAGAAAACTGACAGCTGGTCTTTTAAAAAGACTCTCAGTGGTTTCTAACCTGTTTTCTGTGTGAGAAAGTGTAACAGCTAAAGAGGATTGACACAAAGTTCAAAGCTAACAGATGCAAATGAAATCCTCTTGGTTTTTGCTTTTTAAATTGCATCTTCTTTGACCTTCCAGCTTTCTCTGACCCAAAGCATGATGGGATGTTTTTGTCTCCTTTACGTTGACGTCCAAACTACCTTTACCTTTACACACAGTATCAGTTACTTGTGTTTAACTCTGAGTTTCCCAGAATGCAGCAGTCCCACCAGCAGCAGCAGCAGAGCCACCATCACTATGGTGAGCACAGTCCTTAGGACGAGGAGGACGTAAATGAAGTGATCCGAGGAGGGACAGGTCTCTCTGTGAGGGGCTGCAAACACAAGACAGCGTGATAATGTCACACTGCAGGCATGCTAATTTAGCTATTTTAGTTTTAAAAAGGTTTTACCTCTGACAGCCAGCCAGCTCTGTGCTGATTCTCCAGCTCCAGAGATGCTGCACATGTAGAGTCCTTCATCAGACTTGGAAACACTGTGCAGGGTCATCTCTCCTGTAGAGCTGCTCCTGATGAGGCGGCCATCTTTATAGAAATCAGCGGTGAGGTTGGAAGACGTCGTCTTCCGTCTGCAGCTCAGAGTCACGTTGTTTCCTTCTTTCACAGGAAGGACCGGACTCTCCAGGATCACGGAACCAGCTGGAAAACACAGGTTTGATAGCTTTTTCTGAAAATGGTATGAAGTACACTGAATACATTATCTGATGTGGTTTGTGTCTGAGAAGCTGACATTATCAGCAGCATCGTTAGAGTCTAAAATGAACACAGACCACATACTGAGAAACCCCAGATCTGGCCTTTTAGAAATCATGCATTGTTACTTCTGTGTTTTTTTACCTTTTCTGTGAGAGAGTCTTACAGCCAATGCTGATTGCACATATTGATATCTGGCTGTTATATTTCCATTATTAATGCTACTAATTTCCAGGATAGTCTGTATGGGGCCGTTCATCAGTCATGTTTATACATGAGTATCAGTTATTTCTGTGTGACCCTGAGTTTCCCACCAGCAGCGGCATGATTAATGTCACCAAATTTATCTTCAATACAAATGTCTCCCCTCCCGTTCCTGATGATTGGGCATCACCTGTGACACAGCCAATAGACAAGAGGCACCCCCCCCAAACAAGAGAAAACACATCTCAAAGCCGTTTAACCAGGAAACCGTAGCAGGGGCTTAAATAATTGAACAATTGCCCTGCAGATATTTAATCTGATCTAAAGTTATGTACTCTACCTTTAAACATAAATATCTCACCTCTGACAGCCAGCCAGCTCTCTGGTGATTCTCCAGCTCCAGAGATGCTGCACATGTAGAGTCCTTCATCAGACTTGGAAACACTGTGGATGGTCATGATTCCTGTAGAGCTGCTCCTGATGAGGCGGCCATCTTTATAGAAATCAGCGGCGAGGTCGGAAGAAGCCGTCATGTTTCTGCAGCTCAGAGTCACTTTGTTTCCTTCTTTCACAGGAAGGACCGGACTCTCCAGGATCACGGAACCAGCTGGAAAACACAGGTTTTAGAAAGTACACTTATTTGCTCACTTTGTGGGAGTAAGATGGGAAATTTAACATCAATGATTAATCAGTTAACGTCTTCTTTAAAACTTCTCTTAAAATCATTTTTATCAAAAGATCATCGTATCAATTTCATGATTTTCTCTGGAAACTTAAACGTACCAGTGACAGAGATGTTGACACTTGAGCTTCTCTCTCCTCCTCTCCAGTCACACACCAGTATTCTCCGCTGTCTGCTCGATAGGCTCTTTGGATAGTGCAAGACAGCACCGGCGCCCTCTCATCACATGCTGAGATGAAACTCCTCCGAGTTCCTGATCCCTCTCAGCTGAGCGGAGCCATCGAGACCCTCACAGTGAAAAGAGACGGACTCGTATTCAAAGACCTGGAGTCTGTTTGGAACGATATTAAATGCTGCGTCTGAGTCAGAGAAACATACATTACTGCAGACGTCTATGTTATACAGCACAACATCACAACAAATCAATGTATTCCCTCTCAGAGTGGATGTTAATTTGAAACTAAAGCAATTCAAATTTTGATTCATTAACAAAAATGTAATAACTTTAAGGGGACCATATTTTTGATCGTTTCTTATTTCATGTGGATCTAAAGAGATATCTTCATTTTTAATGAAAGAAAAACTACTATACAAAAATAATTGTGTCTTCTTTAGCATTGACTGAGACTCACCAGTGTCCTGAACATGTGCACCAAGCAGGAAAAAGACAAGCATCACTGGAGAAAACAAAAGAAAAATGCTGTTTATCATCCATTGACTCATATTCACACACAGTCTACAGTATATATGTAAAACTTAAACCTTAGAGTCAGTACTCACGCGGTCTGAAGCTCTGAGCTGTGACCTCCATGCTGACTAGCTGCTGAGAGTCTGAGTATCAGACTGAAACACAGCTGAAGATCTATGCAGAGAAACTTCCTCTTCCTGTGCAGTTTATTTCCGATGACGATGCAGAGGCTGGGGCCAAACTCCCTGTGGCTTCAACATACAGCAGAGGCGTGAGCCCCGTGGTTAACGCCTTGACCATGAACTGCAAAAGCATGTTCTGCTAGAAGAAGTCAAGAGCATCTGCACCTGGATGTATACATAGCACAACCTCGATGACTGAGACTTTTAATAGACAACGATCATGCCAACCAAAACCTCTTGCTTGGAGTTTTTTGTTAACTATGGGGAGCTACTACTCAAGACACAATATCCAAAGCATACAACAAAATAGGTAGTTTGGTCCTACCCACTAAAATGACCCATAGGAGTGTTTTCCAACCACATACTGAACCTAAATGTAAAATTGCAGTTTAAATCATGTTGTTTGGGTTGTGAAACCGTTGCAGTTTGGTCAGGGTTACACAATGACTAAGGTTTAGAAAGAGATTGTGATTTGGTTTGAAATCAGTACATTTGTTACGTTCACTGCACCGTGCATCACAGCCGAGGGTGCAGAATTTGACGTAGTTCCATTTGTCAATTAAAGTTAAAATGCTGATTGTAAAAATTGAAATAGTTAAACTAAATTTGCTGATTTCTTATATTTTCTGAGATTTTTAAATGGGACAGTCTCACCACACGGTCACCACACATCACCTTGGCATGTTTTTAGTGGTGGGGAATACCAGAGTACCCAGAGAAACACACACACACACACACCAGGTTTTGAACCCTGTTCCTTCTTGCTGTGAGGCCACAGTGCTAACCATTGGGCCTCCATGCTGCTTCATAACATTGTACGTGTTGTTATGCAGTCAGTAATGGAAAGGTATGCTCCAGTCAGCATTAACAAGAGAGGAATACACTGTAGGTGCAGCTTGGCTTCAATCAGACTAACCTGAGAAAGTAATCATGTTCTGCCCCCTGCTGTAAAATAACAGACAGAACAATTTCCCTTTTCCTAAATTGTTAGGACAAGGAAGCATTGTTATCGTCCCTGAGGGTTTGGATTTGATGATAAGTAGTAGTAACACGCTCAAAGTTCGGATGCCGGATGTTTACCATACCATACTGTTTTTAAAGTTTAACTGATGATTGAAATGACTTGATGCAGCTTTAGACTTTTATTAATTTAATTAACAGCTAAATATCACCCATGTTGCCCTTTGTCTTCTGTAAATCTTTAATTAGATTTTTGGAAGATTAAAGTTCACAGCTTATTAATAATTTACAGACTTTACTTCTGTGCAGTCGGACAAATTGGCCAACACCGTGCAGCAGGTACGTCGTCTTCAAATGTATTCTTGCCTACTCTAAATGTTTCAACTAGAATAATCGTAACTCTGCATTTAGATCACAAATATACGTTTTGTCTTTGAGTATTACGTCTATTTTGTGTCAGTGAAAGTTTGCCATAGTTTATCGATGTTCCGTCTCATGACAAAAGTAGTAGTGGAGGTAAAGTAATAGTTTGCTTAAGAATGGTACAATTACCTGGTAAATGGTTAAACCAATACACAAGCTTGTGTAATACAGTGTATCACTGGTTCATTTTCAGAGCTGCAGAATGATTCCCCAGACAGAAGGACTGTCCCTTCTACTCAGACCCCTCAGTGTTTTGGTTTTCTGTCTTTTCCTGACTCAGTCCTGTAGAGGTAACTCTCACACAAATACAGTCCTATTCTCACAGTTAGGATATAACTACACTTATTCAAACACTTTCCTCTGAAGGAAAATATAATGTATTTCCGTTGACTTGAAGCTCAAACACCAGAGCCTGATATCCAAAAAGTTGCAGTGGCATACACACCAGCATGTTAAAAAATTTAACTGTCCTCTCATTAAAAAAGCTGTGCGATAAGGCTGCCTTTCTCCTTTTTCACTAGGCCCTGTTCCCAAAATTACTGTTTGGTGTCTGCTTAATTCTTAATTTCACTGTAAGGTTATTGTTTTAGTTTGTTGCTTCATTATTTGACATAGGCCTGTTCGGCAGGTTTTATGGGTTCCTAGCGTTTTGCCATGGTTCTGCCTGTGATGTGGAGGTAGCTCTGGTGCTCACCAGCTTAGTCAGGGAGAGAGGATGCAGGATTGCCTCATGAGGTCTTTTCTGAAGGGGGGGCTGGGCAATCCTAAGGTGAAGAACAATAGCTAAGCTAGGTCTGCAGTAGATGACATGTTAATATTTGGGGTGCCTGTTGTAGTGGGTGCACATACAGTATATGTATATTGTATGTGTGGGGGGGGGGGGTTGAGTTAAAAGGGCATCAGGAGAAGAAAGGAGGATCTTGGGTTGTTTGTTTGTTGCCTCAGTTTAATATTTTGGTTTGAATATATTTTAGGGTCAATTTTGTTAATAAAAACACAAATTGGCAACTTGACAACCTCCTCTCCAGTCGTCAGTTGTGACAAGCTCCCACATGTATTTTGTTCCAACAGCAATTACGACTCAGCTTATCGTTTATAGTGGCAGCGGCATTTAGTGTCCGTAGTAGTTATCATAGGAGCCAAACAGGGAATAAGGTGACAAGGTATAAGAGCGGCAATTTTCCTCGAAAAGCGGCCTACACATGATCTGCGGTGAAACTGGACTGGCCGCTCTATTGTTTTCCTATTGAGAGAGGGGGCGCCCAACGAGGTGCCGCCCAACGAGGGGCCGTCCAACGAGGGGCCGTCCAACGAGGGGCCGTCCAACGAGGGGCCGCCCAACGAGGGGCCGTCCAACGAGGGGCCGCCCAACGAGGGGCCGCCCAACGAGGGGCCGTCCAACGAGGGGCCGCCCAACGAGGGGCCGCCCAACGAGGGGCCGTCCAACGAGGGGCCGCCCAACGAGGGGCCGTCCAACGAGGGGCCGCCCAACGAGGGGCCGCCCAACGAGGGGCCGTCCAACGAGGGGCCGCCCAACGAGGTGCAGCGCTACCTTTGGCGCCGCGTATTGCTCGGATTGCTGCTGAGCGCTGAGCATTTCTCAGATTTGACCGCTGAACTTTCAATGTGACACCAATTCAAGGTTTTTCTAACTTTTTTTTACTTTTTTCCTTTACGGAACAAACAGACCGACGTCATGTTTAGCGTTACATGCGCAACGGGAAGGGCAGCAACGTCTGATTCTAACCCAAACAACCATCTTTTTCTTAAATAAGTAGTTTCGGTGCCTTAACCTAACCAAACTGCGACTGTTTCACAACGTAACTAACATATTTATAACCACAACTGTTTCTGGTTTACATACAGGGACTGAAATGTGTCCTGTGGGTCGTATCAGAGGAGAGGAATAATTGACCCATATCATCGTATGGTTATATATTTTAACTTGTCTCTTGATGTTGCGTCTGACCGAGAATCTACAGGAAATCTTATGCATCAGTGACTAATGTCAAAGAAACAAACCTGAATAAAGCGTTGTTTTTTGGCGTGGGGAGTGAGACTATGTTGGTCAGCCTCCTCTTAGTTTACTGTTGTATGTATGGCAAACACTGTTGCTATGACCGACACTATCCTTTTAATTTACTCTTAAGATTATTAGTCTGTAATATCAAAATAGTGTCTTGATAGCTGCTTCGTACAAATGGATAAACCTATCTATTTCTTTCCAGGTCAGTCTCTGTTACTGGGTCCCCCTCAGTCAGTAGTGGCCCTAGTTGGCGATAATGTCATTTTACCATGTCACCTGGAGCCTGCCGAGGATGTTACTGCCGAGACGTTGGAGTGGACGAGATCTGACCTTGATCCTAGACTAGTCTATGTGTGGCGTAATGGTCAGGACTTTGAAAAGGCAAGAAATCCATTTTACAAAGGAAGAACATCTTTGTTTATTGATGAACTGATGCGAGGAAACATTTCACTGAAACTCTCCAATGTTCAACCCTCGGACCGGGGAACATATGTATGTGGCATTCCACTACTGCATAAACAATCTTCTGTTAAGCTTGTTGTTGGTAAGTAGACACAGATCATGTTTGTTCATGGTTACGTTTGGTGTAGGCTGTGCTTTCAGCAAAAAGGATTTGGTGACATTGAGATGGATTGTACAACCAACACTATTGTCAATTATTTATTAAAGTTGCAGAACAAGCACCTGGACAGCAAACAAGCAGTCAGTGTTATGCATGGCTACCAACATCATATGTACCAACATATGTATCATCATTTAACTATTTACTATTATTTAAGTTACAATTTCATTATTGGCAGAATCCTTGTCAGAACTCTGATCCCTTTGGATGTTAACAGCTCATTTACAAATTCATGAACCGGCTTCAATTTAAAATAAAGGACAAATAAAGTAGCTACAATTAAAAGGCTGATGTTGGTAACTTCATACAGCCAACTTTAAGAAGATTTAAGAAATGGAACAATGACAATGACATCTATAGTTTTATCAACATGCTAATGTGGAGCTCTTAAAAGTCTTTCAAAAAAGGTTATGGACAAAGGAGATGAATTAAATGGATTAAAGATGACGATTAATCCTAATCCTAATGAAATCATAACTCTTGACAAACTGTAGACATTTGCAGATGATTTTTTTTAGTCCTATGAACATTTTGACGTATACAGTATTGGGAAATGTGATTTTCTTGTCAGGTATTTGTACTATTTTGCAATTGCACCCACATTTTCCATAGGTAACTTTCTTAATTTTAACAAATTGAAGATTAGTAATTACTGTCTGACTAAAGTTTTCTTCCACTGACCTTACTGTTCTGCATGTTTCCTTTTATTAATTATCAGGTGCTGTCTCCTCACCGGTCATCAGTTTAGCGGGGATTGACCGAGACAAAGGAGGAGTGGTGCTACAGTGTGAGTCTGAAGGCTGGTACCCAGAGCCTGAGGTGTCGTGGCTGGACGCTGAGGGAAACCTCCTCTCTGCTGGACCTACAGAGACAGTCAGAGGTCCTGATCATCTCTACACTGTCAGCAGCAGAGTGACTGTGGAGAAGAGACCCAGCAACACATTCACCTGTAGAGTCCAGCAGAAGGACACCAACCAGACCAGAGAGAGACAGAACTCCATGTTACAAGTAAGCATGACTTAATAGATGATTGCTATGGACCAGTTTAAAATAAATATGTTATTCCAGCAGCTCATAACAACCGAGGATTAAGTTCTTATTATAACTATCATTAGAGCAAACAAGAGTGAGGTGACAAAGTATAAGAGTGCCAAATTCTGCATAGAGATGGGTCAACAAACACAGGACTGTTACTCTTGGGTTCGTGTCCTATGTGAAACAAAAAGTCAATGTCATTTTAAAATTAACAGAGTTTTATGGACCTGAGACGCTACACCCTCACAATGCAGCCTCATTGTTGTAATTTTACACGGTACATTTTTCTCCAATCACTGATGTTTATCTAACCATAACTAAGTAAATTTGCTGCCTAAACTAGTTTAATTGCATGTTTACTATGCATTTAAAACTGTGGTCATTATGTTCAAATAGAACAGACTACAGCTACATGATCAAACCACCACCATGCTGCAGTAAAGCTGTTTTGCGAGTCTTTGGAAATGGACCTTTAATGTGGTTTAGGTATGAGGATGTGTTGGTTATTGTGTTATTTATGATTTCAGATGATTTCTTTGAGGTCCAGTCCAGTTCTTCTGTTCCCACCAACCCTGGTTTGACTGTTAGTTTGGCCGTTTGCATCATCCTGTTTATCCTGTTACTCTCTTTTCTTTGTGGAAATGGAGACAAAACAAAATCAGTAAGTCACAAATTAACTACAGTGTTTTGTACATGTCAATGATTCTGATGTTCAGGGGAAAAAGTGATCTTGTTTAGTGTTATTTGACTGAAATATCAGTGTTTTAAAGGTAATGTAGTTACTAACCATGTGGTGGGTTGTCTACTTTTTTTCTCAGTCATCAGTCACATTTGGGTGTTTTAAACCTCATTTTAGAATCAAATGTCTCATATGCTGTCATTTCCAAAACATAAAGTAAATGTATTTTATATTTTAACACTACTGCCGTTTTTTTACACAGACACAAAGATAAAGCACATAGATGACACAGAAAACCGAACTAAAGATCGGTTTGACACAGCAGAAGAAACCAAGGCTTTGAGAGGAGAAAAGGGAAAGAAGATCAAACTTGTAAGTAAAGAAACAGGAAGGACTTTCAGGAGGAGAAAACAACTAAGGCAGGTAAAATAAAGTTTGATCTGAGCTAGAAGGATAGAAAATGTTTGCATCAAGAAACAGGATGTGTGTTTCCAAAGGAAATTAGAAGAGAGAGAGTAACCAGAAATATAACAGGTGCAACATCTGATAAGAAATATGTGGTTGAAAGAAGAATATTAAATTCTCAAAAGATTTTATTTAGATGGTGACTAACTTTTGTTGTCCATAAGTCTGAATATAATACGTCTATAAAACATATGAAACCAGTATGAACCACTGCAGACGTAGAGAGTATTTATCAAATTGAAACTAATAATTTGTCTTCCTTATACTTCTCAGAGATACTTTTGTTAATTTAAAAACAGATCTACTTAATTGCAGTTATTCAAATGCTGCACATGTCACACTGTCCATCCCTCTCCAGGAGCAGCAGAGGAGGGAGGACGCTGAGAGAGAAGTTCAGACTCTGAAAGAGGAGCTGGAGACCAAGAAGAAGGAGGTTTGTCTTTACTTTAATACATCGATGTCAGTTTGAAGTTACATTCTTTATCTCATCCACAGTAAATAAGATCAAACCTATGAAGTCATACGAGAAGAGAGAGATTAACCAAAAATACAAGGACATAATCTCATAAGAAATATGTGGTCCACTGAAAGATTTGACTTACTTTTGTTACATTAAAAGCTTAAATTTCTCAAATGCACTGAAGTTCAAATGTTGCAGAAATCAGACATACGTTCTGATTATGTTTTGCTTGTTTCATTGTGTGCTGTCTTCACTAATGTGCCCTGATAAATCATTTCCATCTCTGTTCATATCTCCTCTCTCTGCAGCTCCAGGAGGAGCAACAGAGGAGGGAGGACGCTGAGAGAGAAGTTCAGACTCTGAAAGAGGAGCTGGAGACCAAGAAGAAGGAGGTTCATCTTCTCTTTAATAATAAAATACACTGATTCCAGTTTAAAGTCACACTCTTCATGCCGTACACAGTGTAGACACGTTCAAACTTACAAGAGTGTGTGCAGGTCACAAAACCAATCCAAGATCAGATCCACCGGGGTTAGACCAAGTCAGCAAACATGTCTAGATATATTTAAACAGAATATAGAACATGTATGTTATTGTGCTGCTCTTCATATCTCCCTTCCCTGTCTCTTCTTAAGTGGAAGCAGACACTCGAGGAAGAGCAGCAGAAGAGGAAGAAGGAAGCTGAGAAAGAGCAGCAGAAGAAGAGGAAGGAAGCTGAGGAACAAGTCCAGGTCCTGATTCAGAGGCTGAAAGAGAAGAATAACAAAGTTTGTATTTATACCTTCTTGACATTTGATTTCTGCACTTTTAAATTGTTAAAAACAGATAGTGAATGTACTAAAGCCAAGCTTTCCATGTCCTCTAACACAAAGAGACACTATCTGAATTACTCAAACCCAATGACTAGCACACAGTGGTAGTGGTCACACAGACTTCATTTGGGCGTTTCTAGCACATCTGTATTTTAAGAACTGTGTGAGAGACTATGAATGGGAGGGTTTAGTGATAAATAACTCTCTCTGCCAATCACATTACTGGTATCAGGCTCGGAAAGAGCTGAGCCAATCAGAGTGTTACATGACAACAAGAGTTTAACTAATGGATAAAAGCCTGTCCAGTAAAGCTTATCAGCGTTTGCACGGTGCAGAAAGGACGTGAACACAGCACCCAACATGTTCTTTTCTCTTCTACAGTTAACTAGAGAAACCATAATGGAAATAATATAAAATACAGTATGTTTGGTGTAGCTGTTTATATGATGTCATCCATCCAAAGTTTTTTGTCAGTCTTAATTCTGTACCTAAAGTACTTTTGAGTCTGATTCATCTTCTTGCTGTATATTTACTGATTTACTTTAATACAACATGTCTCCTTACCTCTTTCTGCTTCCTACTACTCAAAGGAAAAATCTTCTCAGTCCACGTCTTCGGTAAGTAACCCTTATATAAGTGTAATAATACTCTCTGAGATCAATCAGGATGCCTCCCTGTGTATTGTATAACTTACATAAACCTTCTAGTGATTGTGAATGAGAATGAATGAATGTATTACTCTTTATGGCTGTTAGACATTGTTTTTAATATTCATATTAGTCACTGTGTTCACTCACATTATACTCAAATAATTTAAAAGAAACATTTCTCTCATTGTACTGCTATTCATATCTCTCTTCTCTGTCTCTCAGTTTAAAAGGAACATATTTCCCAAGCTGATACAGAGACAAAAAGAGCAGCAGAAGAAAGAGGAAGATGAGGAACAAGACCTGACACAGCTGGATGACAAAAACAAGGAGGTTCTTATTTCATTTGTACCTTCTTAACACATTTCTTTATATTTATCTACTGTTTTCTGTTTCACTGCTTTACTTTTAGTTCATTTGCACATGTAAAATATTAAAATCTATCTATCACCACTATTTTACCCATTCAAACACACAGGGGTAGTGGTCTTGTAGTTATTTCTTTATTTCTATGGTGAAGACACTCAACAAGACATTTTTTTCTCTGTGTGTGTTTTGTCTGTTTCAGAAAGTACAAGACCTTGAAAGTTCTCAGAGTACGTCCCAGGATTACAGCCTGACCAGCCCAACCAGTCAGGACTCAGCCACGGGACGCATCATTGTGGATGAGGTCGATCTGAAGGGAACATATGTCCGTCTCAGCAACAAGTCCAATCAGGTAATGCTGGTGTGTGAGGCTGGACTCTGCATCAGTGTGTGAGCTCATGCATTACTCTACATTAATGAAATAAAATCACAAACTGACTAGAAACTCAGGAGGTTTTTGAATATTGCCAATGTAAACATAGTCTCGCATTGCCAGACCTTCCTCCACAGCACTGCGAAGGAAGGTCTGGCTAGTCCACACAGCATTCTGGGATGGGAAAAATGTGTTTTAGGAAGATAACCAATGTTAAATATTAATATATATATAGTCAATGTCTCATTGTCCTTTCCAACTCTCTTTCCATGCTGCAGGACCAACCACTGGAAGGCTGGGAATTACATTTACACATCAACAACAGAAAACCCAGCACGTACAGATTTTTCTTTTCATCCATACTCAAGGCTGGAGAGACTGTCACTGTGAGTTTTTCCTGATTGTTTGTTGAATTCTCTTCTCTGTTGTTGTTCTCTCCCTCTAACCCTACATGAAATCATCATCAATGATCAAAGCTTCAAGCATAGAAAAGAACTCTTATTGTTTCTTCTATGCTGTGTTTTGGCACTGCATCGAGCCAGTTGTAGTCCAACCTGAAACCTTTTACTTTTCATTCAGGTGACAGACATTTTAACTTGTGGTTAGTGGTTAGTTGTATGATGAACCTGTGAGGTTTGCTCTTTTCAGATCTGGGCTTCAGGTTGTGGTGTCAATGATAATACCTCCACTGACCTGGTGTGGAGGACCCAGAAACCCTGGGGCACTGGAGAACATCTGCTGGTCTCTCTCTACAGCTGCAATGGAGAGGTCTGACGTCACCTCAGAACACACACAATAACAAATGCACTATAGGACCAAAAGTATGTCTCACACTCTACTTTAATTCTGGGTCTGTTTCTCTGGGTTTGGTCAAGGTCCCGTAGTTCCAATGAAGTAAAATGTTTAATGCCACAGCATACACTGATATGTGTTCTTCTAACTCTGTGGCAACAGTTTGGGGACAAGCCTTTCCTTGACACACAGACCCATGTCAGGTCTTGGTTCCTTAGAAAACAGTGAACCTGTGAAGACGTCTAATGTTGACTGTTCACCAGACCTGATCACCAACATCAGTGTTGGACCTCATTGATGCTCTTGTGTCTGAAAGACAACAAATACCTGCAGCAAACATGTGGTGGAAAGACTGAAGCCAGAGGAGTGGAGGCTGTTAGAGCAGAATAGTAATTATCATGGTTTAGGAGTTATACTGACATTGGAGACATTCTTTTCAGCTCTCCTGTTACATCTGTCTATGCTGTTGTAAAGGCTACATGCAAATACAATTACAACTCAAACAACTACTGGATGTCACCTCACATAAGTTGAGAAATACAGTATATGGACACACACAGCTGTCCACACACTTTATGGGACGTATGGTTTGCATTGGTACATTGTTGTATGCTTTTAGAGTTATACTCACATTGGGGGTTGGTCCGATGTGTAGGCCGGTGGCTTCTTGACCTCTCTTGTCTGTTTCACTTCTGAAATCTGATTTTATCTCTCTATTAAAGCTAGAGGCAAGCAAAGTGATTCAGCTTGGGAACTCTCCGAACCACCAGGAGAATGACACCTGTGTGACCAGTCAGGACTCAGACAAAGGACACATCATTGTGAATGAGGTCGACCCGGAGGGCAAATATGTCCGTCTCTGCAACAAGTCCAAAACGGTAATACTGTTGTGTGTGACCGAACTCTGTGTGCGTACTAGATGCTCATTTTAAGTTTTAGAGCTATACATTAACAAAGAGTATCCATATACACTTTGTTAATGCAGTTACTATCTGAGTTTGAACTTTAAACTCAATTTGTGATGTGGCCATGACCCAATAAAACCACAAAGACTTCTAGCAAACTGAGTCACATCCTGTACACACTACTCTTTGTTATACACTTAATATGTTTTAGGAAGATGATCAATGTTAAACATGAATATATATTTAGTGTCTCTTCCTCCCTTTCCCACTCTCTTTCCATACTGCAGGACCAACCACTGGAAGGCTGGGAATTACATTTACACATCAACAACAGAAAACCCAGCATGTACAGATTTATCTATTCATCCATATTCAAGGCTGGAGAGACTGTCACTGTGAGTTTTTCCTGATTGTTTGTTGAATTCTTCTCTGTTGTTGTTCTCTCCCTCTAACCCTACATGAAATCATCATCAATCAAAGCTTCAACCATCGAAAAGAACTCTTATTGTTTCTTCTATGCTGTGTTTTGGCACTGCATCGAGCCAGTCGTAGTCCAACCTGAAACCTTTTACTTTTCATTCAGGTGACAGACATTTTAACTTGTGGTTAGTGGTTAGTTGTATGATGAACCTGTGAGGTTTGCCCTTTTCAGATCTGGGCTTCAGGTTGTGGTGTCAATCATAATCCCCCCAATGACCTGGTGTGGAAGCAGCAGAACCCCTGGGGCACTGGAGAACATCTGCTGGTCTCTCTCTACAGCAAGACTGGAGAGGTCTGACATCACCTCTCATCACACATGTTAAGTCATAAGTTATGAAATACAGAATATAGTCTAAATTATGTGGACACACACACACACACCTTTCAACATTTTCTTTCTGGGTCTGTTTTTCTGGTTTGGTCGGCTTAGATTTGCTCCAGTTCTCTGTCAGACTGTAAACTACTGCTGAAAGATTAATGTCCATCTCTCAGTCTGTTATCTGGAGAAATCTCATTAGAGGGCAAGTTTAATGTGTGTGTGTGTGTGTGTGTGTGTGTGTGTTGTTTCTATCAGCTAGAGGCGCGCAAATTTTCAGAGGGACGCATCATTGTGAATGAGGTCGACCCGGAGGGCAATTATCTCCGTCTCACCAATAAGTCCAACAAGGTAATACTGTTGTGTGTGGCCGAACTCTGTGTGCGTACTAGATGCTCATTTTAAGTTTTAGAGCTATACATTAACAAAGAGTATCCATATACACATTACTCTTGGTATTACACTTAATATGTTTTGGGAAGATGATCAATGTTAAACTTGAATTTATATTTAGTGTCTCATCCCCCTTTCCCACTCTCTTTCCATGCTGCAGGACCAACCACTGGAAGGCTGGGAATTACATTTACACATCAACAACAGAAAACCCAGCACGTACAGATTTATCTATTCATCCATACTCAAGGCTGGAGAGACTGTCACTGTGAGTTTTTCCTGATTGTTTGTTGAATTCTTCTCTGTTGTTGTTCTCTCCCTCTAACCCTACATGAAATCATCATCAATGATCAAAGCTTCAAGCATAGAAAAGAACTCTTATTGTTTCTTCTATGCTGTGTTTTGGCACTGCATCGAGCCAGTTGTAGTCCAACCTGAAACCTTTTACTTTTCATTCAGGTGACAGACATTTTAACTTGTGGTTAGTGGTTAGTTGTATGATGAACCTGTGAGGTTTGCTCTTTTCAGATCTGGGCTTCAGGTTGTGGTGTCAATGATAATACCTCCACTGACCTGGTGTGGAGGACCCAGAAACCCTGGGGCACTGGAGAACATCTGCTGGTCTCTCTCTACAGCCGCAATGGAGAGGTCTGACGTCACCTCAGAACACACACAATAACAAATGCACTATAGGACCAAAAGTATGTCTCACACTCTACTTTAATTCTGGGTCTGTTTCTCTGGGTTTGGTCAAGGTCCCGTAGTTCCAATGAAGTAAAATGTTTAATGCCACAGCATACACTGATATGTGTTCTTCTAACTCTGTGGCAACAGTTTGGGGACAAGCCTTTCCTTGACAAACAGACCTATGTTGGGTCTTGGTTCCTTAGAAAACAGTGAACCTGTGAAGATGTCTAATGTTGACTGTTCACCAGACCTGATCACCAACATCAGTGTTGGACCTCATTGATGCTCTTGTGTCTGAAAGACAACAAATACCTGCAGCAAACATGTGGTGGAAAGACTGAAGCCAGAGGAGTGGAGGCTGTTAGAGCAGAATAGTAATTATCATGGTTTAGGAGTTATACTGACATTGGAGACATTCTTTTCAGCTCTCCTGTTACATCTGTCTATGCTGTTGTAAAGGCTACATGCAAATACAATTACAACTCAAACAACTACTGGATGTCACCTCACATAAGTTGAGAAATACAGTATATGGACACACACAGCTGTCCACACACTTTATGGGACGTTTGGTTTGCATTGGTACGTTGTTGTATGCTTTTAGAGTTATACTCACATTGGGGGTTGGTCCGATGTGTAGGCCGGTGGCTTCTTGACCTCTCTTGTCTGTTTCACTTCTGAAATCTGATTTTATCTCTCTATTAAAGCTAGAGGCAAGCAAAGTGACTCAGCTTGGGAACTCTCCGAACCACCAGGAGAATGACACCTGTGTGACCAGTCAGGACTCAGACAAAGGACACATCATTGTGAATGAGGTCGACCCGGAGGGCAAATATGTCCGTCTCTGCAACAAGTCCAAAACGGTAATGCTGTTGTGTGTGACCGAACTCTGTGTGCGTACTAGATGCTCATTTTAAGTTTTAGAGCTATACATTAACAAAGAGTATCCATATACACTTTGTTAATGCAGTTACTATCTGAGTTTGAACTTTAAACTCAATTTGTGATGTGGCCATGACCCAATAAAACCACAAAGACTTCTAGCAAACTGAGTCACATCCTGTACACACTACTCTTTGTTATACACTTAATATGTTTTAGGAAGATGATCAATGGTAAACATGAATATATATTTAGTGTCTCTTCCTCCCTTTCCCACTCTCTTTCCATACTGCAGGACCAACCACTGGAAGGCTGGGAATTACATTTACAGATCAACAACAGAAAACCCAGCATGTACAGATTTTTCTTTTCATCCATACTCAAGGCTGGAGAGACTGTCACTGTGAGTTTTTCCTGATTGTTTGTTGAATTCTTCTCTGTTGTTGTTCTCTCCCTCTAACCCTACATGAAATCATTGCAAGCTGTCAAAGCTTCAACCATAGAAAAGAACTCTTATTGTTTCTTCTATGCTGTGTCTTGGCACTGCATCGAGCCAGTCGTAGTCCAACCTGAAACCTTTTACTTTTCATTCAGGTGACAGACATTTTAACTTGTGGTTAGTGGTTAGTTGTATGATGAACCTGTGAGGTTTGCTCTTTTCAGATCTGGGCTTCAGGTTGTGGTGTCAATCATAATCCCCCCACTGACCTGGTGTGGAAGCAGCAGAACCCCTGGGGCACTGGAGAACATCTGCTGGTCTCTCTCTACAGTGAGACTGGAGAGGTCTGACGTCACCTCTCATCACACACCTGGACAAACACACTATATGTCCTAAAGTATGCGGACACACACCTGTCTGCATACTTTAGTGTACTTTCATCTGGATTTTATTTTCATGTTTCGTCAAAGCTGTTAGTTCCAATGAAGGGAAATCTTAATACTGCAGCATCTAATGATATGTTAGACAATAGTGTTCTTCCAACCTGGAAACAGACTATTTCCTGTTTCAATGTGCACAAAGCCAGCTCTAAAAGAAATGGGGTTTTTTGTGTAAATTTGGTTTGGAAGAACTTGAACTTTGGGATTAACTGAAATGCTAACGGTGAGCTCTTCCTGTCCAAATGTTGGAGTTCTGAAATGGACACCTGCAACCAACATGCATGAGGTGATTTAAATAAAGAAAAGTCTGATCCGAAATAGACCCGAACACAGAGACACACAATCAGATCAAACCTGAAGATAACACTAGATTAAAAATAAAATATTTCTTTACCTCCAGCAATCTACAGCCAACTGGACAACAGATAGAAGATCATTATTTTTATGATGTTCGTTGTGATCAGAACTGAAACTAAGTACACTCTGATTCATAACTATTCTCTTTAAACCCAAACCCATGTCAGGTCTCGGCTCCTTAGAACAGAGTAGAAGAAGACCTCTAATGTAGACTGGGAGCCAGGTCTGATCATCATCATGTTCACAAACCTCTTTGGTGGTCCACATACATTTGGCCATATAGTGTAGTTATTAACCGACACAACCTGTTTCTCTTTCAGCTACAGTACAACAGCATAACTTTCACAATTCTGCTTTCTCTGTCACCAACAGGAAATGGCCACGAAGAAAGTCGATGGAAAGATGAATTCTGATGTGCTGACATGAAAACATCGAGTCATATACATCTGAAACATGGTGACTTTTATCTCTGTGGAGAATTTGATTTGGAATTAACTAAATGAGTGGGACCTGTTCTGTGAACATCAAATCCATCATGATCACCGTTTTGATTTTGTGGTGCATTGATTTGCAAAATATTTGGTTCATAATGTGGTGGAAATGGCAGTGCTAAAGCTCAGTTTTATGTTGTTTTTTTTGTAAAGCATTGCTTTTGTTTTATTGCTACATCCGTTTTACTGAAAACACTTTTCATAATTAAGGCACGATATAACTTTCAATCTCAGAACTCAACTGGTATAAAGACAAATGGTTAAATTAATTAATATCACAATCAAAATGTGAGCCGCTGTAATTTATTCTGTATGTTTACTGATTTAATGTCTGTGTTAAATGTCTTGTCCTCTGGAGCACAAATGGAGCTAAATTCTTTCAGGAAGACCTAACTTTTAATTGATGCACTCTTAAATTTATTCAGCTGTTATCCTTATAAATCTATAACTGTCGCATATCTGCAACTAGTCTCTCCTGATTGAAATGTTTCTCAGTGTAAATCCTTCCAGGAAGACCTCACTCTTATTCAGTGCTCTACCTGCTAAACCAGAATCAGAATCATACACAGATGTCAAGGGCCAATCCCAGTTTCACAACGAAGAAATCTGTTTCTCCCTTTGCTACCAGCTGTGCAACCCTCCAGCCCCCCTTCCACCTCCAGCTGACCGGTCCGGAGCCTCCTTCAGTTGGTTTGATTCGATTGAGTCTAATCGCCAAAGACTTTGTACATTTTAGAGCTGTACGCCATTTTTTAGTTTTCTGTTATTTTGAAAGTGTAAAGGATGAAATAAAATCTAACTTTTTGTGACATATTATACGAATGTCTAATCTGTCATTTGATGCCTTTTGGAGATTTTTCCATCTTTTCTTGGCTAATTTATGCACATTAATACACATTTTTACCTGGGGGGCCCAAACTTTCCAGCCCCACTGTATACTAGTGTCGCTTTGCCAGACCCTCCTCTAAAGCACTCCACCTAGAATTCAGGATGGGAGGAAAACCTGCTCTGGTTTACTGGCATTTCATCAAACACATCACAATCGTCATGGGTGGAGCTAAACTCCACACAGAGCCACTGCAAAATAGTCTGTGTGTGTGTGTCGTATATATAATCTGCAGAGATCTGAGGACCAGGTAACCATAGTCCTCAGATTGGACAGGTAGTCTAGCTAGCTGTCTGGATTTACCCTGCAGAGACCTGAGGACCAGGTAACCATAGTCCTCAGATTGGACAGATAGTCTAGCTAGCTGTCTGGATTTCACTCCTGCAGAGATCTGAGGACCAGGTAACCATAGTCCTTAGATTGGACAGATAGTCCAGCTAGCTGTCTGAATTTACCAGCAGAGATCTGAGGACCAGGTAACCATAGTCCTCAGATTGGACAGATAGTCTAGCTAGCTGTCTGGATTTACCTCAGAGATCTGAGGACCAGGTAACCATAGTCCTCAGATTGGACAGATAGTTAGCTAGCTGTCTGGATTTACCCTGCAGAGATCTGAGGACCAGGTAACCATAGTCCTCAGATTGGACAGATAGTCTAGCTAGCTGTCTGGATTTACCCTGCAGAGATCTGAGGACCAGGTAACCATAGTCCTCAGATTGGACAGATAGTCTAGCTAGCTGTCTGGATTTACCCTGCAGAGATCTGAGGACTAGGTAACCATAGTCCTCAGAAATCAGCCGCATTTTACATTCCAACACAACAGAAGGAAATGGAAAATTCATGCATCAGCAGAATTTCCTGCAGCATCGGAGCAATCCCAGTGCAACGTGAACGATATAGACTACCTTCTACTAAAGCTTACATGTTAACATGGCAATGGTACACCTAAAAAACAGCTGCCGCTGCCGCTCTAACCGTTCTGCTACGCTGGTTCCTATCCATTTCATTTCCATGATTTAAATCATACATGACGTTTTACAGATGCAGGAACTACAAGAACAGAACTTGAGCTGAAGTTGTTGATTTTTAAAAAAAAATCTTTATTTAATTTTAACTTTCACAGTTGATTTGGCGTGTGGGAGGAACCCGAATCACTCGGGGTCCAGCCCACGCAGACACACCCCTCCCCACCCTGAGCCCCTTACGGGGCCCTGACATGCTGCACCGCAATAAGGAGACAGGGCGCTGCTTTTCTCTGAGGTCTCATGGGTCAAGGTGGAGTGGAGATGGTTCACAATGTAAAGGGGGTGGGGTTCTTAGATGTCAACTATCTGGAGATCACTTTCCACAAACGGCTTGACGTGAGTGATGCCGTCCTCTCTGGACCAGGGCGATGTGTTGTCTGGCTGTGAGAGGGACGGGGTCTCTACGTCTATTGGGGCAACCTTATTTGTTGGCAGGACGTTTTTCTTTAGCCACGACTTTACTCGCTGCAGCGGCGTCTTTCTCGCCAACTCAAGAAGCCGAGTTGTTTCTGTGAGTTGTGTTGTGACATGGTCCAGCTCCTGGTCATGTTTGACCATTCTGATGAGGGAACTCTGTTCCTGGTTCTCACACGTCTCTCTGGCTCCCCGCAACTTTTTGCTCATCCTGGAAGAGTTCCTGGTGGCTTTGATCTTGTCTGATCTTTGGCGGCGATGGCTTGTCTGAGCGCCATCTCGGTGTCACCATCCATCTCCACTTTGGATTCGGTGTCCATGTGGTGTCTTTTGCATTCAAGGACTTTGCTTATGAATGTCTTCGGCTTGGAGGTGAAGTCCATGCACGCCTGCAGTTCGGCCTTGAAGGGCATCACGTAGGTGGTCAGGTTCCAGTTCTTCTCTCGCTCCTGGATCAGGTCTGGCTCACATTTCCTCACTTTGTTCTGTAGATAGGAGATGGTCTCTCCCAGGTCGGCGTTCTCCCGGAGCGTCTTGTTCAGCCGGTCTCTGGTGTCTTTGAGCTCAGACTGCGCCACTGTCAGGTCCTCCTCGACGCTGTGGAAGTTGTCCTTCACTAAGTTTAATTTAACGTGCAGAACGGTGTTTTTGTCCTTCTCTTTCGCCCAATCCTGTTGCAGTTGCTTGTTGTTCTTTGTAAGATGAGACGTCTCCAGGTTTTTCTTCCTGATGACATTTTCTCTGTCCTGGATCGTGCTTTCTAACGTGGAGACCTTCTCGCGGAGGTCTTCATTGTTTCTCAGACCAGTGATTGTCCTGTTCAGCTCTTTGATGTTCGTCTCCAGTTTTTTCTGCTTCACTAACTCGTTGAGTCGCGTGTCTTCCTTCAATATTTCTGCTGTGGCGATGACGTTGTTTCTTTCTTGTATTTGTAAGCGTAAGTCCTCCATTCTGTCTTTGAACTCCGTCTCCACTCGGTGCAGCACAGCTCCAAGTTCTTCCAACTCAGCAGCTTGTCTTCCAGACCACTCTTTGGCGATCTTTAGCTTTAGCGCTAGTTTTTGGCACACCGCCTTCGCCTCCGCCAGCCTCTCGTCGTGCCCCTCTTGCATCCTCCCTATTTCAGACTCATAATGAGCCTTCAGTTCTTCTACAGTGTTCCTGGCGTTCGCCTCGCTGTCACATCTCTGCTGGCGGAGTTCTGACTCGGTTTGGGCTGTTTTTCCTCTATAAGCCTGAAATGCTAGCAGGAGCTCGGCCTTATCGAGGCTGATGCGCTCCACTTCAGCTTGACTTAACTGCAGCTCAGCTTTCCACTCCTCCGCCTTTTCCTTGTGAGTCTTCACCTCTGTCTCCTGAGCCTTGACTTTGGTCTCTATAGATTCTATTTTTAAAATCTGGGACTCATTTACTTTAGTAAAGAGCAGGTCTTGCTGTGTAACTTTCAACGTTAGCTCCTCTATTTTTAACTGGAGGACTTTGACGTTATTGTCCTGCTGCTCCATGGTGAGTTGATAATTCTGGACTTGTTTCTCCTTCCTGTGGTTGCAGCTCGCCTCTCTGGTTGATTGCATGTATAATGACATTTAAAGGCTGTGACCGGTATATGAAGGTTTTGATGGACCTCAATGACATCACCGGCCTGTCATCTAACATCAAAAAGGAACATTCCAAAACAAGTTGACAACAACATTCAAAAATAAACAATGCTGGGGCGCCCGGGGAGCTCAGGCGGTAGAGCAGGCGCCCATACATAGAGGGTTACTCCTCGACGCAGCGGGTCTTCTGCTGTCCTTTCAAAATAAAGGCTGAAAAGGCCCAAAACACATAATCTTTCAAATAAATAGACAATTCTGTGTGTGTGTATGTACATGTGTGTGTATGTGTGTGTTTCTGTTTTTGTGTATGTGTGTGTGTGTTTTTTTAAAAACAAAATTAAAAAATAAACAAGTGGGGGACTCGCATTGTGTGGGGGACTCACATCGTGTAGGGGGACTGTGTGTGTGTGTGTGGGGGGTCTGGTGTCCCCACAATGTGGTTTCAGATATTGAAATCATAGACATAAAATGGATAGAAAGGCCACAATTGCTGCACAACAAATTGTGGCCAGAAAAATGAGTTGTCACTCGTGGCAATAGCAGATGAATCATTAACACTAGAACAGCCATGACGGTCATTTTGACCGTTTTGAAATTTGTATATGTAATAACTTTGCTATTATACATCCTCAAACTGGCTGGAATTACACAAATCCTCTCCAAGGAGTGCTCCAGCAGTGAAATTGTCCAGAGGAAGTTCAGGCAGCAAATGGCAGAGGAGCTGAGAGCCGAGTTTAGAGAGGAGACAAGGGAGCGGGGCACGGTCCGAGCAGCGCTGGCCACCAACACGGAGAGAGTGACAGGTTAGGTTAGGTTATAAATGTTCAAAGAAGATACTTTTAGGTGTTATTTGCCTTGTTACGAGTTATGTTGAATGAATTTCCAATTTCCATACCATGTTTTTCAGATGTGAATGTAGCCTATGAAATAATTACGTTTTACTATGCCACGATATGAATTATTGAAACACCTGGGCACTCAAGTGTTTAATTAAACCCGTTAAATTGTACATTTTGGTGTAATTTAGTTTTTCTAAAGATATTCACAATACCTGCATTAATATTGCAATTAGGAATTTATCATGAGAGATTATAGAGTTTGGAATCTGGCGGTCAAAATGACCGCTCACGGCACTTCTAGTGTTAACAGAAACTTTTCATCCTACAGACGCAGCAACCAACTGCTGCAGTGAGGAGTTTCTTTTCTGCTCAAACTTTCTATTTTTACTCCAATTTGATTAACTTTTTAACCAAAGCACAAATTTATAAAACTAAATACACAAATGTTTACGAGAGTACTTGGAGTACAACGTGAGTGTTGGAAAACATCAGTACGAGATCAGAACATACAGTGTTGTGGTTTGGGGTTTTGTTTGGGGTTGTGTTTCTCTTTCTTTGGCCTCCTTGTGTTTTTGTCTGTATTTTCCCCTGTCTTGTGATTCCCGGTAAGTGTCTGTTTGTTCTACTTCCCGTTTTATTTTGGTAGTGTGGTTTCCTGTCTTGTCTAGTCTTGTCCAGCTTTGCTTTGTGCCTGTCTGATTGTCCAGCCCCGCCCTAATGTGATTCACCTGACGTCTCACCTGTTCCCCATTACCTCGTTACCTCTTGTATTTAACTCCTGTGTTCCTTTTGTCTTGTGTCAGATCGTTTTGTCAGTTTGGCGTTCCTGTATCTCTGCGTCTCTGCCTGTTTGTTCACCGTGTCCTACCGAAGCTTCGCCTGTCCAGTGCCTGGATATCCCGGTGTTTTTGCTTCTTCCAGCGCCTGGCCTTCCCTGTGCCCCTCTGTGAGTTTTACCCTGTGTTCTCCCACCTGGCAGTGCGCCTCCTTCCCTGGTGCCTTCGGGGAATCTGGTGTTCCTGGACTACTGCCTGCACGTTACCTGGTTTGGACATTCTGAGGATGCTGTGTTCTGTGCTCCCTGTGGTGTGAACAGTTTAAAATAAAGCCACAAGAACCCTTCTACTGTCTGCCGCCTTGTCTCTGCATTTGGGTCCTTCCTTCTCACCCCCTAACAATACAGTATGCAGCATTTCACCATTCACTGCAAGTTTTTTAACTTAACACTTCAAAAAACAAAGGAAAGCTTCACACTGGCTTCATCTGAACATGTTAAATCTATTTTAAGATCTGCATAACATGGAGATAACTATATTCTTTACATATAACATTGTTGTGTTTTGTCTGAACTAAATGTTATGTTTTACTCTATTTTTAATGATTTGATGTTTGGTTATATGTCAGCTAGAACAATAATGAAGTTGAAGTAATTTGGCATAGTGCTGCTATTTATCTGTTGGTCTATTTAATATTAAATATATTACTCATGGTGAAACTGAGACCTGTAACCGCAAAGTTTATTTTTACATCTACAGCACACTGTCCAAACTGTTCAAATACACTCACACAATCAGAACAATTTGACCATGAAAACTTGTAATAAAAACAGACAAGCTTGTATTAAAAAACAAAAAACATAGTCAGTAAAAAAAAAATCAAAACGATAAAAAAACATGCAAATGAAAAAACATCCAGAGATATGTCACCTACTAACTGCACAAAATGTTTTTCAAATGGCTGCCTTTGTTTGTTTTAATCCTCTGTAGCTTCATCACCATGTGACACCTTTCACATTGTCACATTTATGTTAAAGTATGGGTTTATAGCCTATTTAATAATTAAGATTGAGTAAACCACTCCCTCCTTTCTCGGAGTCAAGTTTCCTCTAAATGTCCTCCGTCTTGTCCAGGTGTTTCTTTATTTGCTCCTTGTGGTTTTGTTTTGTGTGGATTCATTTCATATGTCTTCTGCATCAGTCTCTCTGTGTCCATTCCCAGCTTTTGAAGTTCTTGCTTCCTCTCCTCCAGGTTCCAGCTGTTCTTTGCTATGATGTCTTTGAGTTTTAAGTATCCCTGAGCTTTGATAGCTGTTTTATCTCCCTCCTTCTCCTCTACTTCTTTCTCCACTGATTTAACCTTCTCATCATTCTCCTTCGCCTGTGTCTCTGCTTTCTCCATTTGGCCATTGAGTTGTTCTTTCTGCTTCTTCAGTTCCTGTCCCAGTTCAGTCAATATATCAACAACCTTTGTCATGTCTTTATCTTTCTTCTGTAACTCCTCTTTTATTTTCTTGATTTCTTCCATGAGCTCCTCTCTGGTTCCTCCTGCTTCCATCAAACCCTGCTGCTCTCTGGTCTTCTCTTCCTCTTTGTTTTTATTCTTGAGTTGCTTCTTGCTCTCTGTGTTGAAACAGAAGCAGTGTTGTACATGTTTTATACTGTGTTGTATCATGTTATAAGAACCATGAAACTAAGCAATAGAAAATCCATCATTAAAAAAACTCAAATATTTTGCTCACCGGTTATGTTCTGTCTCCATTTCCAGACAAAAACAACAACTGTAAGAACAAACATGAGGCCGAACAACACGCTGATGGCAACAGCTGCACTACAGCGAGATGGAGTCACGAAGAAATCCTCTGAAATAATAAAAGAGAAAACAACATTTATAGAAAACAAGACGTTGATGTTTGACAGAAAGGAAGCTGAAACCTATGAAAGGTTTTCTACCTGGAACATAAATGTGTGTCTCTCTGGTCTGGTTGGTGTCCTTCTGCTGGACTCTACAGGTGAATCTGTTGCTGGGTCTCTTCTCCACAGTCACTCTGCTGCTGACAGTGTAGAGATCATCAGGACCTCTGACTGTCTCTGTAGGTCCAGCAGAGAGAAGGTTTCTCTCAGCGTCCAGCCACGACACCTCAGGCTCTGGGTACCAGCCTTCAGACCTGCAGTCCAACATCACTCCGCTGGTGGCCTCATGGAGGCCTGCTAGACTGACAGCAGGTGAGGAGGCAGCACCTAACCAGAATCAGAAATACTTTATTGACACCCAAAGGTGTCTGTGTGTCTGTGTGTCAGACACTTACTTAATGATGAGACATATGAAACAGAAATTATTGGATGATGTACAGCATCCTTTACACCTCAATCATCACATCAGTGTGCAGATATTGTAGTTAGAAGAGTTCTACATGTAGAAGAGTGTAATCAGTTTACCTACCAACAAGAAGCTCAACAAGATGTTCTTTATTCAGTTTAGGGAAGTAGCATCTGTATGTCCCGCTGTCAGACGTCTTCACTGAGGACAGTCTCAGTGAAAAGTCTCCGAGCTTCAAATTGTTGATGGACACTGATGCTCTTCCCTTGTAGGCCTGGTTTTGGTCCGTCAGAAGTTCCTGACCATCGTGCCATACAAGGACAAATCTGGGATCCAGGTCAAGTCTTGCCCACTCCATCGTCATAGAAACGGCATCCATCGGAGGTTCCAGTTGACATGGTAAAATGATGTCCTCACCGAGCATCGCCACAACGGGCTGAGGTGGACCTGTCTCCTGAGACTGACCTGGAAGACAGTAGGTCTGTTTTAATACACATCTACCGCCGTGAGGTCCAATATTCACAGTGAACATGACCTGATGACTGCAGCTTTTGGTGCATCTTTAGAGATTCAGATCCACAAACATTTCTTCTATGCATCAAGTTACACAAATGATCTCAAAGTCCCATAGTTACAGAATTTCAGTGTTTGTAATGCAGCGTTCGGGGGTTTTAAAAATGCTGATCACATTCCATTTTAACACTATCTGATCCAAAACAATACATCTTCAAATGTTGTTAAGCAGGGAAAGACTATTCACATCCACTGTTCATACTTATGCCTACAAAAGTTAATGCACAATTGAATTGCTACATAACCCACGTAATCATGAGCCAGCATGTGTATGTCCACGTAGGTAGGGATGGGTCAAACAAACCGGACTTGTACCCAGCAGACTGCTCTTTATGTCCTCTGTGATACCACAAGTCACCATTAACTTAATTTAACATATTTGTGTCAAGTAACTTACACACAGCTACTGCTACGTGCATAAGTGACATGACAAATATTTTTTTGATCTTTTCTTAGTAGTAGTAGTTTTGTTGCTTTAGCAGGTATGAGCAGGTTTTTTGCTCATGTTACTCGACATTTGTAGGATAACCCAAAGAAATGTTGTGCAGATATATGAACCTTTGTATTAGGATATTTAAAAAATGGACATTGCTTTTTTTGTTTTTCTAAAGTGATGAATGTAAACAGAAAGCAGCTCACACAACTAACACAGAATAGACCGATCATTAAATGTTGTGTCCACGTGTATTTACTGTCTATGCATGGAGGAAAAGTCTTTCTTATTAGAGCAGACTGTGCTGCTAATCTACCAAACTACAGCCAGCAAATGCTAAATGATGACAATGACTCAGTAGTGCCTTACGTGTGATTATGTTTAAGTTAAATGTGTGTGTGTGTGTTACCTCCATTAAAGTGGTTTAAGAGTAGTAAGACAGCGATGTGTTGGAGAACACTGACAGGTCTGAGGTGTCCATCCTTGATGTGAAGCATCCTGGAGAGCTACAAATTCAAATGCACTTTGATGGAATTTAAATGTGTAGAATAAAAGTATTTAAAGCAATATTGTTTTAATAAGTGTTACCAGCATTATTTAGGTGTCCATCATCTAAAGTACTCTGCTTTAACAATGATAACCAACAGATTTGTCCGTCAAAATGTTCATTGGAAGCCCTTCAGACAGGATTTACATTACAGGAGGAGGTGGGAAATAAAATGCACTTTTTTGTTCATTTTCTTTTGTTAAAGATTATTTTTTTGGCTTTTTCTGCCTTTATTCGAATGGACAGCTAGGTGAGAAAGGAGAGAGAGAGAGGGAGAGAGAGAGAGAGAGAGAGAAATCGTCACAGGTCGGATTAGAACCCTGGACCTCCTGATGGCTTTAATCTTTTAGATCGTCATATTGGTTCATAAAAAACATCAAAATGTATTTATATAGCACTTTATAGCAACCAGCAGGTATCCAAAGTGCTTAACATCAGAAACCAAGAGTAAAAACACATCATCCAATAGAAAGAGTGAACATAGAAAACAGTAAAATCAGGAAAGGTCACAAAGAAACAGAAGGATGAAACCACGGTAATAAAAGCCAGACTCAACAGATACGTTTTGAGTTTGGACCTAAAAAGAGCGACAGCTGTAATAGTACGAATATCAGGGGGTAACTCAAACAGGTCTATGTCTTGGTGTTTGCATGTTCAGATTAGGAAACCCTTTCTGACCTTCTCCATTTTTTAAAAGAAATTCACACTGACCTGATGAAGTAAAGTAGAACAAACACCTCTTCTCGCGTAAAAAGAACTCAGAGATCCACTTTAAAATGGACGTCACATAAACCAGCCAGCGCGCTGCCAACCAGGCTGTGTCTGCTGTACTTACAGTCTAACAGGTTCAGGCTGTCACATGACCCACATACGCTCCGGACACGATCCGACTCACTGAGCAGTTAATATTAAAACCACCTCCCCTAAAGGCATCCATCCAGTCTGAGTGAGGCATAACAACCTCATACTTCTCTTCTGGAGGAATACCTCCTATATTTCTACATTTAAATGTGAATATAATAAATAATAACATACCTGTTGTGTGTGTCGTCTGACCTCTCAGTAAGATGGGCGCTCAAAGTGACGACTGGACTGTGTACTTTGAACCTAAGAGTGTATATCGAGATAAGGTGTGTTCACTCTGCAGCATTTATATGCAGGTGTGTATGAAAATGAGCTTGTTATATTTGTATACTAGTAAGACTTAAAAGTATCAGCAATTTTGAGAATGCCTTCTTTCATGTAGGTCCATCCACAGCTGAAGGAAATCATTGAAGTTCAGCGTTTACAATTATGTAGAAAACAAATATAATTCAATGCAAACAACATTACAGTAAACGTCTGGAGTTGCAGGCTGCTGGTTTTTATATTAGAGTGAACAGCACTGACTGGTTAATATCTAATCTTAGGCCAGTCTCCGTCCATCTGCTTCCTTTAGCACCTTTCGCCATTTCATGTTGATTGGAGTTTGTTTTTCATTCAGGACATAAAGGCATGTCTGCTTTCCTCTCGGCTTCACTCTATATAAATACACACTATAATGTATGATACACACTTAAATGCACACTGTATAACCTGACCACAGACCAGATGATACAGAAACAAAAGCAGCACACGTTCATTGTAAAAAGCATTTTATATACATAGAAAATGTACACATGTTTGTAGAAAAAAAGCTAAGCTAAAACAGATGTTCTTCCATGGTAACATGTAACAAGCTCACATCACAAACTCAGTCAAGTAAAATGTCTGTAAGAAATCAAGCATTTTAAAGTATTTAAACACATAAAAAGTATTTTTTCGAGTAAGCAATGCAGAATGAATCAATCCATCTGTAGTCTTCTATTGAAGGCCGTTCCCTGGTGTACTGCAGTAATAATTAAGTTTATGCTTTAGGCTTTTGGCTTTAACCCTCGTGTTGTCTTCCTCGGGTCAAACTGACCCATTTCCAAGTGTTTTATATCAGAAATATGGATTTCTTTCAACCAAATTGCCCAAAAGTAACATGGATGATTCCATATAACGTTCTTCAGGTAACATTAATGATTACTTTCATAGAATTTTTTGGTTGTTTTATTTAATCTTACAGGATTTAAATTATTTTTATAATGGTTTCCAACCAGTATTGGGACTAAACTTTGACATCTACCCATCTGAGATCCATTTAACATCCTCTGATCTTAACTATTAGTCAAAATAATGCATAATTTCTGCCTTTTTAACTAAAATCTTATGTATAATTTGATATAAATGAGGTTTGTTGACCATGAATTCAAAGAATAAGTGTAAAACCTGTTATTACACCAGCTCAGACCGCCAAAAGCTGGAAAAAAGTCACAAATAAATCAGAAAAAGTGACAAAAACATTGGAAAAGCACCAAAAAAATATTAATTTTCAATTTTGACCTGGAAGGACAAGCTCATGGTTATTAGGAAGACAACACAGGGTTAAGGTTAAGTTACACATATTGAGTACTTCACCCAAAGTCTTCCTCCTTCCTTCGGTGTATTTTATTAACCTGGATGTCTATTGGCTCCAGCAGTCTCTCAGTGTCGAGCAGCTGTCTCTCGTGGTCTTTCTTGGTCTGGTCCAGTTTCCACTGGGCTCGCAGGAGGTCTTCTTTTTGTCTCAGTAGTTCCTCTGGTTTGTCAAACGTCGCCTCTCGCTCTGTTATTTCCTTCTCCACAGCCTGGAGATTCTGCGTGTTGACCTCCCGCTCCCCCTCCACCTCCTCCAGGAACTCTTTGAGCCGACCCCTCAGGTTCTCCAGCTCAGTCTTGACCTCCATCAGCGTGCGGACCACGTCTTCTCGGCCTTCCTCGGTCTGCAGCGACTCCTTTTGCAGCTGCGTGTTTCTCTTCACCAACTCTGCTTTCTCGCCTTCTCAATAAGAGAAATGTCCGTGAGGGTTAAGCAAATGTTAATTCATATCACAATTGTTTTATCTGATAGCATTTGGCTCGTGAAATTTGATAAATATGACAAATGAGACAAAAATATTAAATACATTTCCAATATAAAATGTTTTGGACTAACTACTGATGACAATAAAATATGTAGAATCTCATGAAATATCACTTTAACCCTCATTGTCTTTATGTTGTCCTCCTGTTGTCCCCATGATGTCCTCATGTTGTCCTCATGTTGTCCTATATCAATGTTCTTTTTAATTCCCCAAAATAACATGATTGATTCCACCCAACGCTCTTTGCCAAGTACAAATCTCTACTTTCATTAATTTTGGGGCGTCTTATTCAATTTTATAGCATTGTAAAACAAATGGAAGTGTTTTTGAAATAGTATTGAGTAAAAGTTGACATATTCCAGTCTGTGATTATCATCAACATCCATTCCTTAAATTTTAGTCTCAATAATTCCTAATTTCTGCTTTTCTAACTCAAACATTAGGTATAATTTCCTATAAATGAGCTTTATTGACCATAAATTCCCAAAATAACTGTAAAACTAAAGTTAATAAGTTAGTGTTACGTAGTGTTGAAACATCAAAAAAGTAACAAACATTGAAAAAAAAACGTCAAAAGTGTTGGAAAAAGGGACAAAACCGTAAGAAAAAGTTTTTAAAAAAATGATAAAAAGCAACAAAAGTGTTAATTTTCAATTTTGACGGGAAGACAACACGAGGGTTAAATAATATGAAAGATATTTTCACATTTAAATGATTAACCCTTGATTAATTTTTATAACTTATACATGTAAGTGATGCTGCATAACACCGTTACAGTCAAGTCTTTGTTGGATATGAAAGTCGGATTCCCATTTGCTGCCACTAAAACAGCAGATACTCTTCCTGGGGTCCACACACCACCAAACGTAACATAAAAAACATGTAAAACAAGACGTATAACACGATAAAAGTCTCAACTGATTTCATGCTGTTTGCAACAATGCTGCTTCAAAATGTATAAAGGGAAAAAAAACAGTAACATGAAAATCCAAGATATAGACATTGAATAGTCCATCCATCAACCCATCTTCATCCGCTTATCCGGTATCGGGTCTCGGGGGCAGCAGCTCCAGTAGGGGACCCCAAACTTCCCTTCCCCGAGCCACATCAACCAGTTCCCAGGCCAGGTTGGAGATATAATCCCTCCACCTAGTCCTGGGTCTTCCCCGAGGCCTCCTCCCAGCTGGACGTGCCTCCACCTAGTCCTGGGTCTTCCCCGAGCCACATCAACCAGCTCCGACTGGGGGATCCCGAGGCGTTCCCAGGCCAGGTTGGAGATATAATCCCTCCACCTAGTCCTGGGTCTTCCCCGAGGCCTCCTCCCAGCTGGACGTGCCTCCACCTAGTCCTGGGTCTTCCCCGAGCCACATCAACCAGCTCTGACTGGGGGATCCCGAGGCTTTCCCAGGCCAGGTTGGAGATATGATCTCTCCACCTAGTCCTGGGTCTCCCCCGAGGACTCCTCCCAGCATTACATAGTGCAGAAGTTAAAATGGGAATACAATACATACTAAAACTGACAGATAAATAGAAACTGGGACTTACGTTTCCATCTGTACATGCCATAAAAGGCTAGAATTAAACTTAGAGCCATGTCCACCAGGACACCCCCCAGGCTCACGTGCTGAGACACTTTGGAAATGGATTCAACCAAATCAGCTGAAACGACAGCAGAACAACAAACCATTCACTTTACAATACAGTCCAACTATCCTCAGGTGTGGCTGCTAATTACGATGGATGTTCTGGTTCTTCGGAGCTTGTTGCGTCTTTGTAAAGCCGATTATATTTTCTGGAAACCAAAATGCCCTTTTGCTAAAAGGCTGCCATGTGTAGAACCATGCTTTACTAATGCAAAACTCTTATATAGGCCTATGAAGTAACTACAAATATAATTGAGCCAGATTTAGAAATGTAAGAAATGTGACATTTAGCTAATGAAAAACATCAATTTTTAAATGTTAGAAGTTGACTTAAAAATTCTATATTGCACATTACGGGTGAATTTAAGACCGATAATGTGAACAGTGAACATTAGAGTGCATATAATAGATACGGCTGCTACCAATGACTCCAAAATAAGTGTGTTAGTCACCTCCAGATGTGTGTATGAGCAGAAGGATGAAGACGGTGTCGAGGGGCATCGATCCACTGACGGCCGTGAATGCAGGTTTAAAGAACGGTCCATCTGTCACGTTCAGCTTTGTGTGATTCTAAAATAAAAATAAGAAATGAACGAGCTGTAAATCCCAGAAAGACTGTGGAATATTGAAGAAAAATGTGGAATTGATGTAAGAGGAAAAAAAGTCATGACACAAAGTAAGTAGAGAGATGAAAGGAAATGCATCAAAGGTCCCCAGCAGGGTGCAAGCCTCTGTTCAGTCATAAACATAAAGATATTTGTCGAATTTGCTCTCTTTTGCAACTTTTTTATCAAAAAAAGGAAATTGGGCATTGTCTTTACAACATATATGAATTCAGTTCATATAAAACATATGCAAACATATGTTAAATTTCTCTCTGTTACCTTTGTACATTGTGGTTTTTCCTCCTGTTTCATCAATATATTGGACACATTGGACAGTTGAATCAGTGCATTTGTCTTTGTGTTGTCCATTTTCTCATCTTTTGGGAAATAGTCTAAAATCAAACAGCACACAGCAGCATTTTAATGAAACAGTCCATATTCAGGTGGGAAGGCAAATTAAAGATAACAGCAGCGATATCACATTTACTCAAGCCTTTCATTCCAAAGAGCAACACAACCACACCGTACAAC
>CM049372.1:30378389-30477399 GCA_026937815.1 Etheostoma perlongum
AATGGTGATTGATTACTTGTATATTTATTCATATGCTAGTTGACATGAATTCATCTTTGTTATTCAGAATAAGCATCAATATAAAACATCATGAATCTGCCATATAGAAAAGCATTACTGAGGTTTTGTGTGACTGTGTGTATGAATGTGTGTGTCCTATTGCTCTCATGCGACGCTTGTGACTTCAGGGAGTAAACAGTGCTTTCAAGGGACTCTGGGCTGTTGCTCTCTCCCCCTGTGGCGTCGCCATCAAAATGACAATCTGTTATTGGGAGAGTACCTCATGAAGCCCCTCCATCAACACGCCAACGCTGTAAATAAAGAACTGCAGAGCCGAAGCCAGCCTGGGTCCTCTGCATTTTGGAAAAAAAGGCTTTTCCCTCAAAATGTTTGGTGACATAAACCTACTACATCCAAAAATATGTGGGGCCAATGTGTACATAAACACACACTGCGATGGTACTACACTCTTGTAGCTGCTGGCCTGTCTGATGTTAACAGCAGGCTCCAGCGGCCCTGAGGCAAAACCTCCATTTTTTGGTAAAAATAGACACAGCAGGACACCATCACTCTCCAGACTTCGATTGCTGGTTTGTGGTTTCCATTTACATTGTATTATCTTCATGTGGTTTCTTCTTTCAATATGCCTCCGATCCATACAATGCTGCTCGGTTTCGTGAGTCCGTAGTCCACCCGATGCAATGCTTTTTCTCTCTTTTAAGTAGTTCATATATGTCCTTTTCTGTTATGACTGACTGTCAAATTAGCACTGTGAGAGTCGGCTGCTGGATTGTATCCTGTATCTTCTACATCAGGTGTATGTTTCTGTTTAACCCCTTTTTCTACATGCTTGTGTGTGTCAGAAGTCTTCGGATTCTCCTTGTAAGATTCTTCTTGCTGTTCTGAAAAACAAAAGACACCCTCCGATGGACATCATCTGTAAAATCCTTCTGACACTGATTCTTTAGGTGCTTTGTCTCAGTGTTGCATGCCAAGTTGGGACACACACACACACACACACACACACAATCCAGTTCCCATCAGCTGCTGGGCGAGGCCTTGTCAATTCCCCTAAGAAAGTGGCCCCTGAAGACCCAAATAGACTGTTCCCTCTGAGTTGGGCCTTCTTGCAGCTCAGTAACCTTGACTTGAAACCGGATGATGCCAACAATCGCCATCAGTCAGCCAAGGGTGGCCGCCGCCAATTGGAGAGTTCAGGGATACCAGCCTCTGCGTGGATGAGCTTGATTTTACTGCTGAGATGAAATGATTTGAACAAAATTGTTGGTGAGGAGGAGATGTGTCAGAAAAGAATATGACATTTGTCTTAAACTTTTATGCTCAGGGTTTGTAGCCCCTTAAAAGATCTGATATCATGCTCATTTCATGTAAATAACCAGAAAACATGTGACTTCATGTCTGTTCCTGACCCTCTGTCTGAAACACTCCATTTTAGAGCCTGTCTCTTTAAACCCTCTTCTCCCGAAAAGCACAGTCTGCTGTGATTGGTCAGGATTTCAGGTCATCTGCATCAGCACAATTGAATTCTCTGAACTATCGTTGCAGCCGGGGGAATGACTGTGACTGCACTTTTGACCACATTTGTGGTATAGTATCATCCACAACCCGCACAAAAAGTCCTGACGGCTCATTTAAAGGCACAGTTTCTGAATACGCCTTTGTGTGGATTTCTCTGTGAATTGAGCATTTTGATACATTTACATAATTTACACAGCACCTCAACCTGTTTTATGATGAAAAAAAAAGATATGGGAATCTCAATTTTTTACAACATAGGAGCTTCAAAGTTATTTTCTTGGAGTTATGCTATTTGTGTTGTTCCTGATGAGAACATCACCTGAGATATCACAACTTCGAGCACTGTAGTCCTGGCACCGTTCAGTTTCTTGATACTGCCCTCTGCATTGCTGTAAAAAAGCGTCTCACCGTTTTTTAAATTTGAATTATTATATTGATTGTAATTTTGCAGTGGTGGTGGGAGTGATGCTGCAGCTCTCAGACAGCTTCAGCTAATCCCTGAAAAAAACTGCAAAAAAGGCCTCATTTCTCAGAGGAGATCATTTCCCCTGATCAAACTGCCGTTGCCTGTAAGGGAAATTCAAACTGGCAGCCTTCAATTAACCCCCCCACCCCCCCCACACACACACACACACACACACACACACACATATACACACTCACACACACACACACACACACACACACACATTACACACACACTCAACAACTCTTCTCTCTGTGTTGTCTTCAACCGTTCCTCCTCCCTGTCTTGTGTCCTCTCCACTTTCGAGGTGAGCCCAGATGACAGGACAGGCCTCTGGTCAAACAAACAGCAGACACGCTGCTGCCAATGGCAATAGTCAACAGTCTCCTCCCACTTTGACCTCTGACCCTGACCACCGCCTCCACCACCTTCTCCTCCTCAGAGTCCCAGGTCCTGTTTGTTGATGTGTGTATGCAGCGACCGCGGACCACTTCCTGCCTGTGATCGCACAGACTCAACACAGACAAGAAGGCTGAGGAGAGCAAGTGCTGTGTGTGCATGTACAGAGACATACAGTACACACACACACACACACACACACACACACACACACACACACACACACACACACACACAGCTAAACTTACACTTTCCTCTGTAAGGTCTTAGTGGTGTCGGGCTTAGTGGTGTAAATTACCGCGTTGACAAGTTGTTATGCGCACATCGTTCGAAAGAGGAGGAAATGAGACATATAGCTCACAGACAAACCACACCCCGTTAACTGTCAATGGCAGCAGAGACACAGAGACACAGGGACAGTCCTGGGACAGTCCAGGGAGGTGCTGATCCCAGAAGCGTCCAGAGAGAGACTCCGAGGCCCTGTTTGGGAGGAGGGTTTCTTTTAAACATGTTAGGGACATCTAACACAAATTCATTTTGGTTTAAAAACCAATATCTTTTACTGTTCTTTAACTTTGTTTACACCTCATGTCCACACTACCAGCGATTTGGAAACACTGCACAGCTCGTTTTGGTTTGAAAAACTCTGTTTGCGTTAGTAGTCTGACGGGCACAAACGGAGACCTTTATTGGTTATCAGTTAGATGTGTGCTTACGTACCTTTTCAGTAACAGTCCCACTTCGTCATTGGTCCAAGCTAATAAATCCCGGCTCTTTTTGTTGCCATTGCTGTTCTTTCTCCAAAGTAGTTTCTGTATTGAGTCCCGTCTAACAATCTGCTTCCTGTTTACACTGGCACACAGATATCAGATGTGATATTATGGACAGAGATTAGTTCTGCTACTGAAAGCGGAGATCGTTTTTTCTTCAAAAACTGGCACTCAATTAAAACGCAGTAGAGTGATGCAGCCTCAGCTGTACCAATTAGACCAGGAGACCACATGGTTCAAACAGTCCATATTTAGCAATGCAAATAAAGAATTATAAATTAGCTTGACTAAAACACACCTATATGTAGGATTTCTTTGGGATTAAAGCATTTTTTATATTATTTTGATGTCAATATGTTTTTGTTTGTAGCAAAATCACATTGGTCCATTGAAATTTCTCTGTGAGACGCTTTCAGCGCATTCATTCTGTCTTTCCATCTCAGATCCCATAATATGTGGTGGATTTAATGTGAATGAAGCTCGAGTTTAAGCAGGAAGACAATACTGTCTGCCTATCGTCATCACACTATCCAAATGATTTCACTGGATTCTGTGCACGGGCTTTCCACCTAATAATGGCTAAATATTTAAAACACCTTTCTTATTTTGCCTAACCCCTGATCCTAATCCTAACCATAACCCTAATCTAATCCTAATCCTAATCCTAACCCCTAACCCCCGGTCCCTTGTACCCGTGCCCTACGCAGCGCCCATCCAGGGCGGTTTTACCCCTAACCTAGACTGGATCTGTGAATTCTCATAGAATCACAACTGAATTCATATCTTGCTACTGAGTCAGAATCTCATTAACCTGGAGTCCCAGTCTCTGTCACAATAATCATATATGTGATGTTTTAGGCCTAATAACAGACACCCATTTAAAATGGAGGCAACGGCATATAAAGAGCCTTTTCTCCATGTCCACTGAAGTTTCTCAGCGTGTGCTCGGAGTAACATTTGTGTGGTCCAGGTAGCTTTGCATAAAAAAAATGTCATTTACAAGGCTACTTTTACTTTTATACTATAGGTAAATTTCCAAGCCTGTACTTTGTTACTTTACTTGAGTAAAGAAGTTGTATCAGTACTTCTTACTCTTTACCAGAGCATTTTTTTGTACTTCTACTTGTGTCTACTTTTGCCATCTCTGCCACCTCCACCAGTGTCAAGGCCTTTCTTCTATTTATAGGGCTCCATTGCTAAACATCAATCTAATCAAATAGGGTCAAATAACTCAACTCAACACAACACAACCCAACTCATATACCCATCCAGGGAATGCAGATGGAATTTAGCAGCTCTTTTTATCTTGTATGAGTATAAAATACACTGTGACTCAAGTACTGACTTTTAAAAATAGACTTAAACATATATATTTAAAATGGCTTATGCACTGAGTGACAGATTTTTTTTTTTTTAAATTTTTTCATTTATTTTCATTTATTTATTTTTTATTTATTTTTTTTATTTAGTATAATTTTTGTATGTTTTGTATGTGTATGAGTGAGTCCATGTAACTCGCTGTTGTAACAGTAATTTCTCAGTTTGAGGTTAATAAATTTGGCCTAACCAGTTTTTATAGTAGTAGAATTAGCAGTACAAGTAGTACAGTTGAATCAGACAGTCTGAAGGCTGACTCACTTCCCTTCTGGGTGCTGTGTTTTTTATGAGTATATTCCTGTGTGAATTTGCTGTACAGTCGGCCTACATAAATGTTGGTGTAAATGCGTAAATGCATTCCTGTGTGTGTTTTTCATGTGTGTTTCTGAGCATGAGCAGACAGAATCACCCACTAAGCAGCTGTCAGAGCAGCGCTGGCTATCGTCTCCCCTGGGGGTCGGCCTGTCAACTCGTCCCACTGACGGCTCTTCTTCTCGGCTGGCCTAGGGCTGGTTAACGTGTGTGTGTATGCGTGTGTGTGTGTGTGTGTGTGTGTGCTGCTGTTGGGGCCTTGGCAAATCTGATAATTGCTGACCTGACAATGAATTACACCCTCTACCCCCACCCCTGTGTCCAGACCTCCCATGGGCGCTGAATGTCTCATAGCTAAACACAGATGTACAGTGGCTGACACGCATGAAAGGACACATTAAATCCCACCTTATATATGAGGTAAACACACACACACACACACACACACACACACCCACAAACACACACACACACACTGTGGAGTTTTCTTCCCATTCCTCAGATGTTTCACAATGAAACATGGAGAGGAATGAAAAACACATCTGAAGCTTGAAAGAACGCTTTTGGCGGGAGGTTTGTGTGTTGGAGGGGTGAGGGTTACTATGCAGGTGCTTTGCCCCCCTATATATGCCCACACACACACACACACACACACACACACACACACACACAGAGGGCCTTGGTGCAGGATAACGGGCGTTGACTGAGAACAAGCAGCTGTAGCAACTTCTGTTTTCAAGCCGGAAGAAATGAGATAATCAGACCGGCTCACTCATCACTAATTCTTATTATCATTTCCTTGTGTGGATGCTTTTTGGTTTTAAACAACTCCTGCATCCACTGAAACATTCATGTACAGTGGTTTTTGGGTTGAATCCCTGGAACCAGATGGTTCAATCTGGAGGGGGGCTAGGTGGTAATTTCGGTGATGGGTCAGAAGCATTGCATTGTAAAAAGCTGCTACACACGCTATGCTGTGAGTACACCACAGGGCCCCTGCTGTGTGAGAGCAGGAGGTGGCTTACCTGTAATGCATGATGTCCATGATCCAAACCCATAAAACCAGACTAATGTTTTTTTACAGCTGATCCAGAGTTCTCACAAGAGCACAATTTGAATTTGCTCAGCGAGTTACTCTGGCATCGAGTATGCTGCTCATTAGCTATGCCCTTGTAGCCAAGCTTCACCAATCAGGTCGGTGTATCTGATATAGGAAGGGCCAGAGGCGAGCTACACAGATGAGCTAAAGGCGTGTGGGGCTTTGGATACATCACCCTGTGCGTTGTTGTGATTGGTCATAGTGTTATCCAATTCGCGTGCAGTGACATTTTCAAATGCGCTTGGTGCCGCCCTCAAGATGGGCGACTTCATCACTGATGCCAGCCCGTCATCTTTCAGATTTGGGTTTGGATTTCTAGGCTAGGTTGTTGTTTGGGGCGTACAAACCCTTTAAAGTGTATGTCCTGATTTATTATTCTCTAACAGCTATTGAAAGTTGTTCTCATGTTGGGTTACGCTCTGCCAGTGAATTGTAACTGCACTTTGCACACCTCACTTAGATTCAGATTCACATTCCCATTACCATATCATCTGCTCTGCTGTTAAAGTGAGTGGTGCAATCATCCCTCCAGGACCTGCCCGCCTCCAGGTGCACTGAGGCAGTTAGGAAAGATTGTGGCCGATCCCTCTCATCCTGGATACAAATGTTTTGAACCCTTCCCCTCTGGCAGGAGGCTGTGGTCCATCAGGACTAGACCTGACAGGCTCTTCACCTCACCCTCAGTCACACACGTCACATTAACAAAAATTTTGGACTATTATCTTTTTACATTTCTCACATGATCGATATTTTTTCAAGCCCCGGCCTGCAAAAACGGTACAGCCCTCCTTCTTTCCCTTTCTATTAAAAAATATATAATGTATATTATATGGTATAGTATCATGTCTTATTACAATCTTTTTTATTGAAATACATTTTGTATTTATCACTGTAGCTGCACTTAGTTTTATTGTTCAATACCCTTTAATATGTTTATTCAGTGCATCAAATACTGTACATCTGCAAATTCTGTGCAAGGGGAATCAGGACTTTGGCAAATACATCCAATTCTAAATCTGATTTTGAATTACTTAAATTAAGGTATGGTCTAGCAGGTCGTTCCCTCCAGTGCCCACTGAGCAGGAACACTCCACACTGAAAAGTATCTGAAAGCCCTCTGTCAGCCGTGTAGCCTGCAGTCAGCAGGAGAGCGGGAACCGAGGCAAACGGTAAACGTCCATCATGTCGACAAATTGACTCAATCAGCTTCATCCAGGGCATTAGCCCTCGCCTCTTTGAAATTCAACACTGTTGACGGTTCAAGGAGTGTTTCTGGAGAGGAAAGGAAAAAGTGATGGAGGAGGGAGGAGGCCTCAACATCTCTGACAGTGATGGAGTGAGGGGGGAGCGCCAGAGGACTGTGTGATGTCTGAAGCATTGTGTGTGTATTTGTGAGTGTGTGTGTGGACTGCTGTCCACATGAAAAAAACATTTGAAGTTTTTATGAATTTTTTAGATTTTTATGAAAAGGTGAGGTGCGGGAGTGTAATTTGGCCTTGTTTTGGAGTTATTTTGGACAATTTATGGTTTTTAGTTTTGCTCATATAATAAAAAAGAGCACAGTGCGTGCGTGCATGCGTGTGTGTGTGTGCATGTGTGTGTGTGTGTGTGTGTGTGTGTGTGTGTGTGTGTGTGTGTGTGTGTGTGTGTGTGTCAGACAGTCAAACTTCACTGACACAAAAAACTACTTGGAAGTTGGAGTGGAGGCTACAGAGAGTGGAGCTGAGGCTATTCATCAAACACTTCAGATATAAAACATAGGAGGGAGGAAAGAGAGTGAGGGAAGAGAAGAAGATAAGAGCACACCTGGATGTCTGTATAAAGTTTTCCAACAGTAGAGAAAAAGAAAAAGAATCTGTATCTGTCTCCGTGTCCCAACCAGCAGTTAGATGGCTGCCCATATTCTGTCTATTAGAAGGAAGATTATGCACAATCATTTTTTAAATGTTGCAGTGAGTACTCAAGCACATTTAATGTATATAAACTAAAAATGGCCTCATCAAATAAGATAATGCTCCAATTTTTGATAGATAATAACCACATCGTCAGACGCTGAAGTGAACTGTGAAATCCGGGTGAAATTTGACTTTTTGAAAGTCATGCTGATGTAACTGTGTTATTCGGACTCCTGTGTTCTCCTGCTTGGTCATGCTGACCTCTCGTGGCAGATCCCAGGAACTGATTTCATTTTTACACTACGCTGCATTCTGTTCGATATTCATCCACATCACTGTGATGCTTTTTGATAACGCACTCAACTTATCTGAACCACTTTTTTGCTTATCACAATGTATATGTAAAGCACAGATGCCAGTTCAAAGCGATAGAACTAAGAACTACTTGATTACTGTATCTTTCTAATAACCTGTACAGTGTGTACATTACTGTATTTTTTGGAACATTAGTGTCTTTTTTTGCGTGTTTGCTCTTTTGTGGAGTGTTGTGGCTCTCTTCAGACACATTTTTAACAGAAAATGCAATATTAAACCACCATGAATCTTGAAAATACACACATACAGTACATGCTTGCACATGGGTATTATCACCAAGGCCAGCCCCAGACCTTTGGGGGTCCTAAGCAGGATTTGGTTTTGGGGACCCTCCACATTGTAACGTGTTGCTACTTCATACGGCAAAGTGAGTGTATTATAAATATTAGTTTAAGCACAAATAATGTCCAAATAAGCATGCAACTTATTGTTACTACTATTTTCTGACATCGCTTACCTGATTGCAGTTCCTCAATTTCACTCAAAGTTGTGTTTTTCTTCTTCTTCCATCCACTTCACTATCAACGTTGTAAACATTTAAACACAAGGGGGATGCGGGGGCCTTTGCATAATTTACAGGGGTATCCATAACCTGCATAGTGAGCATATACTGTTTAAAGTCCTGTGGGACATTTCCAGCGCTCTTTGGGGCCCCTCGGCTGCTTAGTTTGTAGTAAGTACACAAGTTAGTAAAGTAAATTACTACTACTATTACCACTATTACGTTCTTATACTGTGTTACCAGCCACCATCTTTGATAAAATAATGTTGAACTCCATAGACTGTACATAAAGAGGTCCATTTCTATTTATTTTCCTGAAAATTCTCCTTCTCAAACTTCTTGAACTGTGAAAGCAAAGGGAAACCACAGTCAAATAAAGGTCAATAAAGCTGATAATGTTGATCTTTGGTTTGCTGTTTATGTTTCTTTTATTCTATTCCTTATCTACTTCTTTGTGAGTGTATGCTGTTTGTGTAGTGATTACATTGATGTAACTCATGTAACTTAGCTACTGCAATCTGTTTCCATGTATCTATTATACACATTACAATAATTATATGACTATACAGTAAATGAGAAAAAAAATACAAAAGTAAAAAAAATAATACAAACAACGATTCAACCTAGTATATAAAATAAATAATCTAAAAATATGAAGAAAAAAAAAAAATATTGTGTTATTTCCATGACTGTGCGCTCATTGGCTATCTCAGGTCTACGTCGGTATTACGTGCCTTCCTATTGGCTGCCGGGTTGACGCCTATTGCTCTCTGTCCTGAAGCGGTGAAGTGAAGGTGAACCCCATAGAAACCGGCCTGTCTCTCTGCTCGTCTCTGGAAACATCCTCTCCCCGGTCTCTCCTTCTGCACCGGGATTATCTGCGTTGCCCTGAGCCATGTCCATATTCAGCGATGTCCCGCTGGCTCCTCCGGTAGCGGTTTTAAACGACTGCCGACTTCAGGGAGGACAGCAACCCGCAGAAGGTGAATCTGGGAGTTGGAGGTAAGAGATGGTCGCTGCTAATGCTAATGCTAAGTTAGCTTGCTGGCGGTGAGTGAGCCCACCAAACTACCGTGCATGCTTGTTAGCCTCATTTAGCTATCTAGCACTAACCCTAACGTTGAGTGTCCCTTTGACGCGGTGCTGATGTTGTCATGCTATCACCGGTTAGCATATTTTTGATTTGACCTTTAGCATTGAAGCTAACGAGCTGGAGCACAAACTAGCTTCATGTTGACAGCTGTCAGCTCAATATAAATGCGACATTGGTTACATATATGATGATACTGGGGAAAAAAAGTACTTCAGGGAAGCAGAACCTCGTCTTGTGACTGCTATTTTTCACCGTAATCTCCAAATGCACTTGTCCCAAATCTGTTTCACCTCTGTCCCTGGAGGCATTGTTGTCCACTTCACCAGAGTCTCTGTCTAAATGTCCTATTTAATAACTAGCAGGAGCTTAAAGACTGGTTTTAGCTAACTTCAAATCCGCTAGATGTTGAAGTTGTCAGATTGTGGGGCACTGATTGCAGGATACTAAGATCAGAATACTGCATTGCTTTATTTTTTATTTCTAGAATACTTTATTATCCCCTCTTCAGTTACAGTTGCTCGCAGTCGATTTAAGGCATGAATAAGAGTAAGTCAGTAAGTATATAAAGTAACAACTTTTTAATGTCTGCAAGTAACAAGTGCAGACATTAAAAGTGAGTAAAGATAGGTTTAAATATGTTGCCATACAATGAATAGTATAGTTGTTATGGTTACGACGGCTTAAGCGTGATTTATGCTTCTGCGTTAAATCTACGCCATAGCTACGTAGGTAGGTACGTGGAGACACGGACCCTACGCCGGACGTTACGACGTAGCCTGACGTGCACATTGCTTGGTAGTAGGGGGGGAATCAATACAGCATAAAAACGAGATATTTTCAGTGGCAATAATGTTTTTGATACATAGGCGATTTTTTAAAATATTGAATATTTGCCCGATTCCTGATCCGATACTTGCCTAGATAAAGAGCTGCACACTGGGTTTTTGTTTACAAAAACAACTAAATAAACAAAGTAACTAAAAAGATGTCTTAAGCTTAATATATTTAACTTAGTGCAGCTAGCATTTTTTGTAAAACTTGCATATAAAATCAACTTCTACTCAGAATGGTGTAGAATTAATAACATATGATCGGAGTAAGGTGATGGGGGTGACTGCCGATCTCCGATCAGTTAAAAAAGGTCTTGATCACATTGGGAAGTTGCGTGGAATTAGGGGATTTGTAGTTTTTTATTGTTAAACACCATCGCTGATTAGAATGCATCTGTTCACGACGGACGGGTTCACCCATTTAAGGTTATTCACGTTACGTTTAACGTTTATTCGTGTTATTCTAATAAAATACTGTATCTGCATTTTATTTAGTAATTTGGTTTCCATTAAAGTCAACGTGTGTATTTCCATGGACTGCGGAACGGCTGTGTGTCAGCTTCAGGTTTTTTTTTAATCGGCCATTATAAATGCTGATACAGATAGATCTGGAAATGCATAATATCTTCCGATATATCGGCCCGCCGATATCGGTTGGGCTAGTCTGTAGCTTTGGTCAGGGCCTGATATGTGATACTGCACAGGCCCCGTACAGTTTGAGGGAGCACGAGTTCTTAAGGAGTCACATATGTAACACACACACACACACACACACCCACACAGTAGTTTAGACAAGCTATTAATGTTGACCTTCAGAGTGTGTGACATTACATTGAATCAAATGGTTGAATCTTTTTTTTTTTCCTCTCCTTTCCTCTGTCTACCTTTAGCTGTATCATGCAGGGCTGCAAGGTTATTACATTCAGGCTGCATACTCTGAAATAAAACCTCTTGAGATACAACAGTGCCTTTGAGAAAACATGGTGCAGTGTATGTGACGCTGTGAAAGGATACCAACCAGAAGATATAATAGAGAAAACCTACTATACCTAATAATAATAATAATAATAATAATAATACATTGTATTTGTATTGCATTTTACATTTCAGCAATCTCAAAGTGAAACAGAGCATATAATAGTGCAATTTAAATCAATAATTAAAAGATTAATAGTTAAGAGGAAAACCTATAAAATACATTTAGTAAAAAGCTTTCTTGAAAAGATTGTTGCTGAAAGCTTTTATTGTAGCATGTTTTGCCCAGATTAAAATCCCACTGAGACTCACTTCCTGTATTCCCGTCACCCTGGTGTTAGAGCTGGAACCAGAAGGCTTTGGGGCTTGTTGATAAAGCGCTGCGTTGCGTTGTGTCCCCTCCAGCTTACCGTACCGATGACTGCCAGCCCTGGGTGCTGCCAGTGGTGAAGAAGGTGGAGCGGATGATCGTGGAGGACGGCAGCCTGAACCACGAGTACCTGCCCATCCTCGGACTGCCCGAGTTCCGCTCCGCCTCCTCCAAGGTTGCCCTGGGCGACGATAGCCCTGCCATCAAGGAAAACAGGGTGAGACACAAGCTACATGTCATGTCTCTTAGTAGCTCCTCGACTCGAATCCCTCTAAAACACATATGCCCGTTTCCTCTCTCCTCCGATGATTTCCTTGGTGGGAGGGACTAAGTGAGGAAGGGAGGCAAGCGGAGTCGAGGAGGCGATGTAAGCGACATTAGAAGCACCTAGACACACACTTGAAACACTTGGTCTGGTGCCAGGCCCCCAGGAAGTGTGCAGATGTTACTAGAGTGAATTTTAAATGGTTGATCCTGTTTCCTTGCTGCTGTTTCCTCTCTCAGGTGGGAGGGGTCCAGGCTCTCGGTGGGACAGGTGCGCTGAGGATTGGGGCAGAGTTCCTGCGGCGTTGGTACAACGGCGTCAACAACACAGCCACGCCCGTCTATGTCTCCGCGCCCACCTGGGGTCAGTGCATGTTGAAATGGGACTGTGCAGTTTCCCCCCTTGCTGCAGTGTGAATTTCCCATTGTGAGATTAATAAAGGATTCTGATGTTCTTCTTCCTCCTAGAGAATCACAACAGCGTGTTTACTGATGCTGGCTTCAAAGACATCCGGCCCTACCACTACTGGGACGCTGCTAACAGGGGCCTAGACCTTGCTGGGCTCCTGGATGACCTGGAGGTGAGGGGGGGACCCCTGTGATGGGTGAAGGGCTGCTCGGTGGTCGGCATTTTCATGTTGCATGTAAATGCCGACCAGCCGCATGCTCATAGGCTCTCGGACGCTGATGAGATTCACTGCTTAGGTATTGGATTCTGGTAAACAATGACAAGGCACTTTTAAATCCTCAATACCAGTATTTCCTCAAATGGGGGTACATGTACTCCTAGGGGTACTCTGAAGGACTGCACGGGGTACGTGACTAGACCATTGTACCTCTTTATTTAGACTTTTTTTTTTCTCTACCAAAATGTTTTTTTTTTTTTAAAGTTTTTGTTGCTTTTTGACCTATTCTTGCCTAACTTTCTTCTGTCTTTTTTCCCCCGCTTGTCTTCTTTAAATATTAAAAAATCTCCTTTTATTCCAAGTTTTATTTTTTGCCACTTTTGTTGCTTTTTTTCAACCAATCCAAATTTCACCAAAGCCTTACTTCCTACCTTCTTTCTACTGTCTTTTCTCAAGGTTTTGTTGCCTTATTTCATTAGCATTTAAATGTTTGTTTTTTTGTCACAGTTCTTCTAAATCTATCTTTATTATCTTACGATCTGGGTCTTCCCTTCTCAACAGAAAGCTCCAGAACACTCCATCTTCCTCCTCCACGCCTGTGCACACAACCCCACTGGAACTGACCCGACCCAGGACGAGTGGAAGAAGATCGCCGAGATCATGAAGGTAAGACCACATGTGGCTGGAGTAGTTTTTCTGATCACATGCATGTCATGGTGTCACACTGTCACTGTTTTCAGGCTCTCCCTTTAAGTAAAGCATGTGCAGTACTGAAGTCAAATCTGTTAGTTGTTGAAAGAACAGCATTCATGTGAAGAAGTGCATATTTTCATCTACATGAAACATTGCATTGTCAAATTCACATCTTTCCCATTATTATTTTTGTGATTCTTACTTTTAAAAATTTTCAAGAGTATTTTATTTTTTGCTCAAAGGTGATTTTCAAAACTGTATTCTTGGGCTGTTTTCTCATCTTCCCCCTATCTTTTCGTGTTTTTTTTCTCTAGAGGAGGAACTTGTTTGCATTCTTTGACTCGGCCTACCAGGGTTTCGCGTCCGGCAATCTGGAAAAAGACGCCTGGGCCATCCGCTACTTTGTCTCTGAGGGCTTCGAGCTCTTTATAGCTCAGTCCTACTCCAAAAACTTCGGTCTTTACAGTAAGCACACATAACACGCACATACTAGGGTTGCAGCAGGGTCTTAAAAAGTCTAGAATTTCAAAAACCAACTTTTAGGTCTTAAAGCGCCCATATTCTGCTCATTTTCAGGTTCATGATTGTATTTTGAGGTTGTACCAGAATAGGTTTACATTGTTTAATTTTCAAAAAACACCATATTTTAGTTGTACACAATGTACGTTGCTGTTGTACATTGCTGCAGATCCTGTTTTCACCCTGTGTGTTTACCTACCTCTCTGTTTTAGCTACAGAGTGAGACATCTCACTTCTTTACTATCTTTGTTGGGAGTTGCACATGCTCAGTAGCTAGGTAAGATCAGCTAGATAACTCTTTCTCCAACTTTAGTCAGTCCAAGGCAGGATTAGCTGGGAGACTTCTTCTAACCGAGGGGCACTTGTGGAATACCTGCAGAACAGGGACAGGAAGCTTTTTTTTATTTTGAAGATTATGGTGAACGTGTGGGTGTGTGTGTGTGTGTGTGTGTGTGTGTGTGTGTGGGGGGTAGAGCAGTGTGGAGCAGTGTTTTGCCATTGAGAACGAGCTAGCATGCTAGCTCTAGCATGTGCTACGGTTAGCCACCTCGTCTCGGCTAGTGACGTAGAAAGCCGTGCAGATGTTGAACAGCTCACCCGGAGACTGAAGACAGAGGACATTCAGAAACCGTATCTCACTTAAAACAGCAAGGATGTTTTGTTTTCTTTCAAGTTTGTATGTGTGTGGAAGCACCAGAGACACAAATTCTTTCATAAAATGTGCATCTTTAAAAAGGCTTAAATTCCCCAAAGTATTGTGATATTATGTCAGTTAAATGATTTTAAACTGGTCTTAATTGCCCTATGTCCATGTAATGTTACCTCTAATGCTCATTTGAAATATATATTCTTTTTTTACTTTGTGGTGTCTAGTTGTTTCCCTTTGATAGTCCAAATATAATTTGCTGTATATTTACAGATTATTACTCAGTGTCGCTTTTATTCAATTTGAATACATTTATTTACATGATGTCCGGTGGGTTTAGCGCAATTTTGCTTGTTTAAAAACAAAATATATATATATATATATCTTACTCGTTAACAGAAAGGTCGACCTCCTTAGAAATCCTTTCCATAATGTTGTCAGACACTTAAAATATTACTCGGAGCCTGTCAGCGGAAAAACGCTCACTATTATAAAGGTAAATACAAGCTGGCTTGTGTTGCCGCTGCCGACTGCAGCTATCTCGCTTACTACAGAGATTGTTGTTCCCTTCAGTCACTTAGACACAAAACACAGGAAAATAGGCTCCAGGTTGAAAAAACGGTACTTACCCTTTATATTTGACTGGTTAAAACCTGCTGAGACATAAAACATACCCATACAGATTTGCACACACATTTACGTAGTCCTGGGTATAGCAAAATGACTTGTACATTAGAGAAAATGCCAAAAATAAGTTAAAGCCCCACAAAACCGTTTTTACGTGGTATGCTTTTGTTAATTGAAATCTCACTTGTACCCATGGTATGTTTAATGAAGACCCTCTTTTCTCTGCTGCTGTTATCAGATGAGAGAGTTGGCAACCTGACCATTGTTGCCCAGGACAGCGAGAGCCTGAGCCGCACTCTGTCCCAGATGGAGAAGATTGTCAGGACGACCTGGTCCAACCCGCCGTCTCAGGGAGCCCGCATCGTCAGCAAGACCCTCAACTGCCCCGAGCTCTTCGCCGAATGGTACGCTCTTAGGATCGGCCGACGCCCGTTTCTCAAGGTGTCACAATAACGATTAGTAGTTATACAACCGATAATTGAAACCAATGTTCATTTAGTGAAAATGAAATTTAAAGGGCTCATATTATGCTTTTTGGCTTGTTATATATGTTATGTGCACGTTAAAGGTTTATAAAGTGGAAAAGCCCAAAGTCCCCCCCAAAGGGACTCACCATCTCCAACAGAAAACACTGTTCACAAACTGCTCCAAACAGCTCTGTTGTAGTCCAGTCTAGTAGTCTAGTCTAGTCATTTTGTAACACACGTTATAATGCTCGCCTAGCTGCTAGCGTAGCACGCCCTCATGCTCTGCTTCTGGCTGGCTAGTAGTCCTTACCTAGGTACTGTCAGGGTCCTCATACTCTGCTTCTGACTGGCTAGTAGTCCTTACCTAGGTACTGTCAGGGCCCTCATGCTCTGCTTCTGACTGGCTAGTAGTCCTTACCTAGGTACTGTCAGGACCCTCATACTCTGCTTCTGACTGGCTAGTAGTCCTTACCTAGGTACTGTCAGGACCCTCATACTCTGCTTCTGACTGGCTAGTAGTCCTTACCTAGGTACTGTCAGGGTCCTCATACTCTGCTTCTGACTGGCTAGTAGTCCTTACCTAGGTACTGTCAGGGCCCTCATACTCTGCTTCTGACTGGCTAGTAGTCCTTACCTAGGTACTGTCAGGGCCCTCATACTCTGCTTCTGACTGGCTAGTAGTCCTTACCTAGGTACTGTCAGGGCCCTCATACTCTGCTTCTGACTCACTCTGTAGCTAAAATAGAGAGCTCAACACACAGGGGGAAAAGAGGAGCTGCAGCAATGTGCAGTACAACAAAAAGATGGTGCTTTTTGAAAATTAAACCATGTAAACCATTCTGATATAACTTTTAAATACAATTATGAACCGGAAAATAAGCATAATATGAGCACTTTAAGTCAAATTTAGGATTTTGGAACGTAAAACTTCAACACAAAACATTAGTTTTTTTTTTTTAAGTAATTATTTAATAAATGACAAACTTTCTAAATAGCACCCAGTAACAGAGAGCCAGATAATGTTGTGGGCGGGACATTAAGTCAGAACACTTTTTAATTGGTAGACCTCCTCGGTTATCAGGCTAATAAAACGCAGAGACAGATAAAATACAAACTGCCAGTATGCTCTTAAGCGTCAACCATTTTTTAAAAACTTTATTGGCTTTTTAAACCAAGACAGTGACATCATACTGACCCAACAACTAAACACGCCATACTCACACAAACTGAGCGATCACAGAAGGCTTGTATCCTGTGGACAACAGTGTTGTTGTCATTACTTAGAGTTCCTCATGGGGGCGACAGAAACTACGCACTATAGCTTTAAATCCATATTGTAATGTAAATTAAATGCATTTACATCTTTTCACAAAACCCTGCAGTGTGCATTGGTTTGTTTTTGAACAAAACTTTTGTATTTTTTGAGACCAGATGCTACCAATGAAATGAGCTCGTATGTTGCGTATTGGTAATTTCCACATCTAGTACACAAATATGCAAAGAGTTAAATCATGCATTTAAAGGAAGTGTACATGCTTCTACCCCCAGTGAAGTGCACACACATCTTTTACAAGTTAAAGGCCACTGTTTGGGGCCTTAAGAACATCACAAGGAACTTCATTTATTGAAGATAAATTAAAATATAAAATGTCCCCATCCTTGCTCACTGTGTAGGAAGGGTAATGTGAAGACCATGGCAGACCGTGTCCTTTTGATGAGGGATCAGCTGAAGTCCAAGCTGCAGGATCTGGGCACCCCAGGGACCTGGGACCACATCACGCAGCAGATTGGCATGTTCAGCTTCACCGGCCTGAACCGTGAGTGGAAAACACAAAGTTACGCAATGTGCTCTGCCACAGGCCAATATGTTAGCCAATATCACCCCGCCCTCATCCACATATCAACACAACACTCTGGGGGTGTTTAGAGCAGTGTTTCTCAAGATGGGGGTACTCTGAAGGACTGCAGGGGGTACATGCCAAGACCATTGTACCTCTTTATTTAGACTTCTTTCTCTACCAAAAATATGACGTTTTTTTTGTCACATTCTTTGAACCTATTCTGGCCTTCCTCACTTCTATTGTGTTTTTGTCGCTTTTTAACATTTTTCACACTTTTCTTGCATTAGTTTCTTCCCTTTTTCTACTTTTCCAGGTTTGTCGCTGTTTTTAATTTTTTTCACTTCATTCGACCTACTGTTGCCTTACTTCCTTGTTTCTAGTGTTTCCCCCCCACAAAGTTTTAGTTGCTTTTTTAAAGCTTTTGTAACGTATTTCAACCTATTCTTGCCTTACTTATTTCCTTCTTTCTACTGTTTTTCCAAGGTGTTGTCGTTGAAAAAAAAAAAAAAGTATTTGCCTTTTTTTCATTAGCATTTAAATGTTTTATTATTTTTTCTGTTACAAGGCCGTTGTTTAGTTAATCTATCACTGCAGTGTTCCTCTTTATATAAAGTTTAGTTTTTTTACCTAAAAGGATTTGCGCTGGTCAAAAAAAAGAAAAGACATAACAATTCAAAGGGGGAACATTATTGAAAAATGTTTTGAGAACCACCGGTTTAGACAATAAAAATAAAGAGAGTAAAAAAACAGTGAAGACCACTGCTCTACACTCTGGGTGATGGTCACTGTGTTGTGATGTGTCTTCCAGCCAAACAGGTGGAGTACATGATCAAAGAGAAGCACGTGTACCTGATGGCCAGCGGCCGCATCAACATGTGCGGCCTGACCACCAAGAACATCGACTATGTCGCCCAGTCCATCCACGACGCAGTCACCAAGGTCCAGTGAAGGCTGCTTCCCTCCGCCTGCCTCCTGCAGTGTACGCCACAGGAGGTTCTCACCATGTCTGTGCCCTTGTACCCCTCCCTTGCTTATCCCGGCCTCTGATTGGTTGAACTGCAGCAGGGATTTAGCACTTGAACCAATGGGAGGACGGATTATGTTTTTTTTTTTTTTTCTGTTCTCACATGAAGGTATGAATCTATCGGAGGTGCAATGATTTTAGGAAGACACTGAAACGCACAAAAAAGCTTAGGGATCTGCTTGTCAGCAGAGCTCCATACCAGAATGGTTAAAAGTAAAAAAAAAAAAAAAATGTTTTATTTAGGTCCTTGCATTTTTAGCCTGTTTTTGTGCAATGTCTATCATTTCTGTTCACAGAAGACCACTTGAATTTTTGCTTTCTCTGTCAGGGTTTTCCCCCCGTAAAGTTGTTTAGCCTGGTGCCAAGTGTCTCACGAGGGCCGGCTGGGGCCGGACCCAGACTGATGGAGCATTAATGTAGAGCCCAATAGTTTCTGTGATACCAAATAATTGACAGAAATTTGAATTAAGAATTTAATAAAAGCTGTAAGACAGACTCCATAGGGCCCTACATTAAGTCAGTGCTAAAAGCTAGATGGAGATATGAAAATATGACGTTTATGACGCCTACGTTTCCAACCGAGCCACCCCACTGTAACTGTGGTTTAAAAAAAAAAAAAAAAAAAAAAGAAACTAAATTTCAAGGGATACTTCATGATGTATCTGTAGAATTAACCAAAATGCCTGGTTGATGTAAATAGATTATTAATCTGTGTTAGAGGTCCTGCTCTTTCATGCAGAAGCACTGAGCCCATAACAAATCTGTTTTCCTTTTTGTCAACCATCACAATTCACTGTTTTAATATATGTATATTTAATGCATAATCAACTCATCCCAGGACATTTCCCATGCTGAAGTCTGAAGAAGGCCAATGTAAGCCCAGCGGGTACATGCATGTGCCTGATGTTTTTAGGTTTTGCCTCGTCAGACCTGTGCAGCTGCGTAGAAGATCATAATGTTAGTTGAAAGTTGTGCCATCAGTGAACAAAATGGCCTCTCTTCCTCTTTCTGGTGTCACTTTCTTTCCACTCTGCAGTGCCCTTGTTGAGTTACAGAAAGACTCTGTAAAGTTGTTGTGATGACACCTGCCACATAACCACACTCCCTGTATCTGGTGTTGTTTGTAATGACACACTGCAGTATGTGTGCTCAGACTGAAATCAAGTATAAACCATAAGAATCAAATCTTTGCGTTCTGCCTGTTTTTTTTCAAATGACACTATATTTTTGTTGTACTGTACATTGCAAAGTTGGGAATTGCAAATGTGCAGTAGCTAGGTAAGAAATGTGCAGTAGCTAGGTAAGAAATGTGCAGTAGCTAGGTAAGCACTGCTAGCCAGTCAGATACAGAGTATGAGTGCGTGCTACGTTAGCAGCTAGGCGAGCATTATAACGTGTTACAAAGTGACGCACATTTGGAAGTAAAGGCTGGACTACCATAGAGCTGTTTGGAGCAGTGTTTCCTGTTGGAGATGGTAAGTCTCTTTGGGCTTTTTCACTTTGTTAACCTATAACGTGCACAAAAAAGATATACATCACAATAAAGTAAAGGGAAAAAGCCAAGAAGCATAAATTGAACACTTTATACGTAAGTTGTACCTTCGAAAGCAGGCTACATACAAAACAACACACATTCAGAAATACAAGTCTCAGCAATAGAGTATCAACAATAAAGAAACAAGCCGGATAATGAGGTTGCACTGGCTGTGGCCAATCAGATTATTTCATACACTTTCAGTGTCCTCAGCAGTGAAGAGGGAGGCTTGGAAATCATCGTCATTAGCAACGATGTCCTCATCGCTGACTTTGACCCTCTGCTGCAGAGGGAAGCATCTGGGCATGAGCTTTTTTCCATGCTAAGAGATAAAAAGATGAGGTTTTATTTCTCCATCTGCTTTGACTACACATTTGAGTAGAAAATAATCTGATCAGAGAGTGGACATTCTGCAAGTGAGCTAGGGCTGCACCATATGAGGATAATGTGCGAGATGCGATAACGTTGAATTTTGCAAAAACAATGTTGGTAAGTAAAGTTTACTGAACAAACGGAACATTGAATATAAAAGGCACAACTATCGTTTATAAAAAGTGACGTTTAAAAGTTACATTTTCTTTCAACTCAACACAAAACAATGTCGGAGTGTCTTTTGCAATATGTCGCAGTCTTTTGCGATGTGTTTATTGCGCCAGTTGATAACTCAATGGCAATTAAAAAAAAATAAAAATCTGTATTGTGCAGCCCATAGACCGTTAAAATTAATGGACAGAGCATCCGGTTCAGCAACGTGAAGCAAATGCGGAAGTAACTTAAACCTGCATTCTATCTGAATTCCTGCAGAGGGCGACACGCGTGGTTGCAAAAGAAGTTGGTTTCTATAGAAGTCTATGGAGAAATGAGCCACTTCTCACTTGATTTATTACCTCAGTAAACATCTTCATAATGAGTTAGTGGTCTCGATCGCTAGTTTTAAGTATTCTGCAACACAGAATGATGTTCATTTTTTAATATACGGTCTCGTTGATTTTAAAATCGGCGATAAAGCCGGGGTTGTTTTGGGGCGTGGCTATGGTGTGATTGACAGTTCACGGCCTGTCAATCAAAGCTTGTCCATGGCACGGGGGTTGCCTACGTTTCATCGCAGTGACTTTGACACTTTGGTCGGATAATATTGTCTTGTTTAGCGGTCGGTTGCACGGCAAGACACTCAAAGGAATCGGCAGTTCAGTTTTTCTGGTAAGTAAAATTATATTTAGTTTTAACACAGTTTTTCGTTAGCCAACGTTAGCATCTAAATTAATATCAGTTAGTTAGCTACTAGATTGCACCTTGCTAAGCAAGCTAGCGGGCTAACTAATAATGCTATGCAGACCGTATAAACGCATACAGTCTATGTATAAACGTATTAAAATATATTTAATGTTACAGTCGATTACAGTATATGCACCGATCTCGCCTGTGATCTGTAATAGGTGGTATTAGTGCTAATCGATGCGCATGTAATGGTAACGTTAGCTTAAAATCAAAGCCTGATGTAGCTAACGTTATATTGCAAATTCATAAACCCTGTTAGCACGGGGTAAGGTTGTTTTGGGACAGCGTTTGATTTAGAAATAACCCCTCACATCTGAGTTTCGTGTGGCGGATTTGTACGTCAAACGTAGACCTGCTTTTGACTCAAATATATCCCGAAAGTTTGGGCAACGTTACCCGGAGGCGGGCAAAGGACGGCCAGGGCGAGCCCGGCACACCTCACCCCAGTCGGGGTTGCATATCTTTCTGGGCGAGAGGTTACCGGGCATACCCTGTCACCCTCGCCGCGGCAGCACCCACACAGCATCACCATCACCACACGGACAAAGCTGCGGGGGAGCGCGTTGACTTGGAGGTCTCCGGGCGGGGGAGTGGGTCAGATTGTTAGCGATAAAATGGCGCACATGAAACAATTAGACATTATTGTAAAGTTACATTGGGGTATTACATTATTTGAATCTATTAAATATACATTTAAATAATTTGCATTACAGATGCATACAGCAGATGTGGTGCCTTGTTAGTGTAAATTGATAGTATATACACCTTCGGGATGTATGAAACATGAATTTCTTTCCAAACAGACTTCCTTTTGATGATGCCAGGCTGAAGCAAGGGTTGGTGAACATGAGGAGAGAGAGACCAGCATATGGAAGCACGAAAAGTCCCGTCTGCAGTTCACACTTTGAGGAAGATCAGTTTTTCAGAGACAAGCAGGTATTATTAATTTAAATGCATTATTTAGTGTGTCTCATATATTAGCTCATATATTAATATAATTAATTGTGATCTACCATGCCTTAACTACATGTTTGTCTTTTACTGTAACTACAAAGGTATCCACACTGAAAACTGAATGACCAGAGCCTACAGAAGGAAGACCTGGTCTATAGAGCGGTGTATTTGGTGCCATTTCATCTGGATGTGGAAAACAGTCTGCGTTGACCACATCCAAAGTTCTCAAATGTGTTCTGATTATAATGATGCCAGAAAATAATTTTTGGTTCAGCTTCTTCTGCTGAAAGGACGGACCAACTTTTAGCACTTGGTATTTAGAGGTTCAACTTCTTGTGGTTGACTTAGTTTCTGCTGTAGTTTGATAGGTGATCGTAGTAACATTAAGTAGTGGATTAAAACTATTTTATAAATATTAAACTGGAATAAAATAATGAAAATACTCTAGCAGTCACCACTTTCCCCAGGTGAAAGTATTTTTGGTAATTTCACATAAAGGGTCTTGTATATTTTATGTATTTATGTACTGTTAGAATTAAATATTGACATTGCATATCCTTGTATGGTTTTTAGTTTTCATACATGTCTAACTGTAATGATTAAATCAAATGTACCTAATACATTTGATTTAATCATTACAGTTACGGCAATTAAATAAGTTGTTTAATTCTCCTTAGCAATTTGTGATCATAACTTATGATTTTACAATAGCCCTGCACAGATTAAACAGCACCTAGTGCAAAACGTTTATATTTGTGTATTAAAGCCAAAATAGACACTTTTAATCAATTACAAATTCTATGAAATTTCCAAAGTCTTCTTGTATGACTACAATGCTGGATGTTCTTATTATAGTTACTTCAGAAAAACAACAAATGTAGCTTTAGAAGGACCTTTATTTCACATTGAAATGGGCATCAACTTAAAAATACATACACCAAACACTTAAGATTTTTAAAAATGTATGAATTAAATAATGTAGTTCACCTTTTACAAGTGTAAATTCCACACATAAAACACTGCTGTGGGTTAAGGTAAAGGCAAACTTAACTGTCACAAGACATGTCTGCATAATAAAGAGGTTGTTGAATCTCTAGTGTCACACTGTTAATTACAGTAGAAATGGTTGACATTACAAATCACAATATAAAAATACAGCTCAACATATAAAGCTTATAGCACTTGTGCTATCATGCCTGGATACTGCAGGTGGAGGTGCTGCAGGTTCTCGTTCATTCCTGCGACGAGGTTACCGCCCTTGACATCTCTCAGGTCTCAGTGAATAAGGAGGACGTCCGGGACAGCTCTTCCTTGTAGGGACTGGTAAAAAGAAAGGGACCGCAGAGAAAAAAGGATAAATGAACAGCACTCTTAATTACACACTATTTGAAAATGCATTATTACCTTGGCTTAGTTGTACAAAAGTCTGGTAAAAGTTTAATGTTGTACAATATATAGCAAAAGAAAATGAACTATTACTATTGCTTACTTCTGGGGCATTCGGGGTGAACATGCCATCGTGGCTCTCAGCACTCTTATTTCTGAAAGAATGAAAGAATCATCAATTTCCATTTGAGCCCCTCATAGTTAAATATCTATGCACACTAGCATGTAACTGTACTTGATTAATTATCCAGGAGAATACAATACACATGAATCAACAGTCCATTGTTCTTTAGTGTAACTGTAAGTTAAATGAGCTTATTTCTGCTAACATTAGGTCTTAACAGCATGTCAAGGTTAAATGCCCCAACTATAGACTGAAAGGGAAACAGTAGCACATTATCGGATCATTATGGTTATTACAGTTAGCCAAACGTTATAAGAAACTTGGTTATACATGTGCTAATAGCGTTACATAATGATAAGCATTGACAATCGCCGTTTTGCATTTCGCTGACACTACGTTAATGCTACGAGAAGTAAACTTCGATTTGCAGAAAATTAACGTTAGCATGTTTACCCATAGCTAGCTAAGTGGCAAGCTAACGTTACAGACAATTTACATGGTAACTTCAGACATATTTACTTTGCAATGTGACTCTTATATGTTATATAACCATATACTATATGGGACAAAGATATAGTTAAAACCTAGCGTTAGTGAAGCTAAATCTTACCTTGAATTATTCAGCAGCAGTTGCATCCACATTGGCAGTGAAAGTGGTAGCTAACGTAACGGTAGAGCAGCGGTGCTAGCTCTCAGCTAACGTCAGTCAGACCCCGCCCCTAGACTGTATGTCCCGCCCACCGGTCTGTGGCTCCTCTCTCCGCCCCCTCTCCTCTAAAATCGTCACATCCGCAACCACGATGGCTGCGCCCATAAACGCAAACTCGACGACTCATTTCTGATCTCCACAAACCAATGGGTGACGTCACACATGCTCTGTCCATTAATATTAACGGTCTATGGTGCAGCCCAAGCAGGAGCCATGCGCCAAATTTCAGGCTTCACTCTGGAAATGTACGTCTGTTAATCCAGACTACACACACTATTCAAATGAATGTGTTACTGATCTCTTAGTAATATGATTTATTGTGTTGTATGATTAGAAAACTTAATACGAAATTCACATAATGGTGGTGTTCATTTTGAAGCGACAGACTCACTGTTTTCCTGCTGCCACCGTAGGATCTTTGAAAGCACTTCTTCATCATCTCTATCTTTCGCTCCCTCTCCAGCCTCAGCTGCTCTTCACGTAGCCTGGAACATGAAGAAGAGGAAGGCTTTTCATGTAACCCGCTCTTTGGGGAAACGTCTCCATCCAGAGCTCCTTACATTAGTTTGCAAGGTACACTGTCTTTCTATCGTTGCGTTGGAGATAGAAAAGCCTGTCTGGAATTTACTATTCTGCTCGCAATGTCCCCCCGCACGATGCAAGTCCCCCCGCACGATGCGAGTTCCCTACACGATGTGAGTCCCCCCCAGACGATGCGAGTCCCCCCCCACACGATGCGAGTTCCCTACACGATGTGAGTCCCCCCCAGACGATGCGAGTCCCCCCCACACGATGCGAGTTCCCTACACGATGTGAGTCCCCCTCCCCCCCACACGATGCGAGTCGCCTACACAATGCGAGTCCCCCGCACGATGCGAGTCCCCCCCCAGACAATGCGAGTCCCCCACACGATGCGAGTCCCCCCCCACACGATGCGAGTCCCCCCACACGTGTGTCTGTTACGTTTCCCGCTAGGGGAACGGGGTTCTAACTCTCGGTTCTCCTAAATTTGAACTCTTGTTTCTCAAAAGTTCAAAATCTCGTTTTTTCGTAAGTTTGAATTCCCGTTTTGAAAGTCGGAAGGTTCAGTGAATGCATCTGATTGGTTTACACCGACCTCTCCTCTGTATCTTTGGCGTTGATTGGTTGAAGGCGAGTTTCAGTTAAATAACGGAAAGATCCATTTCCACCGTCTGCTCCATTGGCTCCAAACACACACACACACACAGACAGAGAGATAGATAGAGAGAGAGAGAGAGAGAGAAAGAAAGAAACACACACACGCACACACACAGACAGAGAAACAGAGAGAGAGAGAAACACACATACAGACACACACAGAAACGGAAGAAAACACATTTGGAGTGCAGGAGGACTTTAAGTAAAACATCGTGATGAAGTATTTTTACTTTTCAGAACTTTAAAAACTTCCCGCCCTCTACTGTAATGCATTATGTAAGCGGTTATATGTTATATAGTTGTTATATATATAACAACTGAGACAAACACACTTGTTTCTTTTTGAATTTTGATTTTAAAAAAACACACACACACATACACAAAGACAGAAATACACACACATGTACATACACACACTCACAGAATTGTCTATCTATTTTAAAGATTATGTGTTTTGGGCCTTTTTCAGCCTTTATTTTGAAAGGACAGCAGAAGACCGCTGTGTCGAGGAGTAACCCTCTATGTATGGGCGCCTGCTCTACCGCCTGAGCTCCCCGGGCGCCCCAGCATTGTTTATTTTTGAATGTTGTGATGTCATCTTGTTTTGGAATGTTCCTTTTTGATGTTAGATGACAGGCCGGTGATGTCACTGAGGTCCATCAAAACCTTCATATACCGGTCACAGCCTTTAAATGTCATTATACATGCAATCAACCAGAGAGGCGAGCTGCAACCACAGGAAGGAGAAACAAGTCCAGGATCAATTCATCAATCAATTCACCATGGAGCAGCAGAACAATAACGTCAAATTCCACCAGTTTAAAATAGAGCAGCTAACGTTGAAAGTTACACAGCAAAAAGCTGCTCTTTACTAAAGTAAATGAGTCCCAGATTTTTAAAATAGAATCTCTAGAGACCAAAGTCAAGGCTCTGGAGACAGAGGCTAAGACTCTGAAGGAGAAGGCGGAGGAGTGGAAAACCCAGCTGGGGTTAAGTCGAGCTGAAGTGGAGCGCATCAGCCTCGATAAGGCCGAGCTCCTGCTAAGATTTCAGGCTCATAGAGGAAAAACAGCCCAAACCGAGTCAGAACTCCGCCAGCAGAGATGTGACAGCGAGGCGAACACCAGGAACACTGTCGCAGAACTGAAGGCTCATTATGAGTCTGCAATAGGGAGGATGAAAGAGGGGCACAACGAAAAGCTGGCGGAGGCGGAGGCGGTGTGCCAAAAACTAACGGCGAAGCTAAGGATCGCTGAAGAGAGGTCAGGAAGACAAGCTGCCGAGTTGGAAGAACTTGGAGCTGTGCTGCCCCGAGTGGAGACAGAGTACAAAAACAGAATGGAGGACTTACGCTTACAGATACAAGAAAGAGACAACGTCATCGCCGCAGAAGAAATATTGAAGAAAGACACGCGACTCAACGAGTTAGTGAAGCAGAAAGAACTGAAGATGAACATCGAAGAGCTGAACAAGACCATCAGTGATCTGAGAAACGTAGACCTCCGCGAGAAGGTCTCCACGTTAGAGAGCACGCTCCAGAACAGAGAAAATGTCATCAGGAAGAAAAACCTGGAGATGTCTCATCTGATGAAGGACAACAAGCAACTGCAACAGGATTGGGCGAATGAGAAGGACAACAACGCCGTTCTGCTCGTTAAATTAAACCAAGTGAAGGCCAACGTCCACAGCGTCGAGGAGGACCTGAGAGTGGCGCAGTCTGAGCTCAAAGACACCAGAGACCGGCTGAACAAGACGCTTCCGGGAGAACGCCAACCTGGGAGAGACCAACTCCAATCTCAAGAGCAAAGTGAGGAGATGTGAGCCAGACCTGAACAAGGAGCGAGAGAAGAACAGGAACCTGACCACCGCCATGATGCGCTTCAAGGCCGATCTGCAGGCGTGCATGGAGTTCACCTCCGAGCCCAAGAAATTCGTAAAAAAAAAGTCCTCGACGTCAAAAGACACCACATGGACAACGAATCCAAAGTGCAAATGGATGGTGACACCGAGATGGGGCTCAGAGAAGCCATCAAAGCCAAAGATCAGCAGATCCAGACTTACAGACGGTGCCACCAGAACTCGTCCAGGGAGCAGAGACGTTGCCAGGAGCAGCTTTTTCAGAGAGAGGTGCGAAGCAACCAGGAACAGAGTTCCCTCATCAGACAGCTCAATGACATGACCGTGGAGCTGGGCCACGTCAAAAAGCAACTCAGAGAAACAACTGTGCATCTTCAACTGGCGAGAAAGACGCCGCTGCGGCAAGTACAGTCGTGGCTAAAGAAAAACGTCCTGCGAACAAATAAGGTTGCCCCAATAGACGTAGAGGAGCCCCCGTCCCGTCTCCCGGGGGACAATACTGTGCCTTGCCGTGCAGACAACACATCGTCACAGCCACGTCCTGATCCAGAGGACGGCATCACTCACGTCAAGCCGTTTGTGGAAAGTGATCTCCAGATAGTTGACATCTAAGAACCCCCCCCCCCCCCCCTCCTTTACATTGTGATCCATGTCCACTCCACCTTGACCCATGAGACCTCAGAGAAAAGCAGCACCCGGTCTCCTTATTGCGGTGCAGCATGTCAGGGCCCCGTGGGGGCTCAGGGTGGGGAGGGGTGCGTCTGCGTGGGCTGGACCCCGAGTGATTCGGGTTCCTCCCACGTCAAGCCGTTTGTGGAAAGTGATCTCCTAATAGGTCTGCGATGCCATGTTCTTCCTGCTACGCTCTGCTGTGCCTACTACAAAGGACTACCAACAACTACTATTTTTTTTGGGACTGTAATTGCCACTTTTCATTCTAACCCCAACCGGCCCGTCAGACACCGCCTACCAAGAGCCTGGGTCTGTCCGAGGTTTCTGCCTAAAAGGAAGTTTTTCCTCGCCACTGTCGCACTGTTGCTTGCTCTGGAGGAAACTGTTGGGTCCTTGTAAATTCTGGAGTGTGGTCTAGACCTACTCTATCTGTAAAGTGTCTTGAGATAACTCTTGTTGTGAATTGATACTATAAATAAATTGAAATTGAATGAAGACATGTTGGTCATGCATTAAGTTTGTTGTTCATGCATTAAGTTGTTTTGCAAAACTCTGTACCTTCTGTTATAATCTAAGATAATATATAAGAAGCAGGATTGATTAGGGACGCGTCCTGAGTCTGGTTCCAGTCCCTCTTTACAGCCCAACTGATCTTTTGCTCTGCAGGTCCTGAAAGGATCATAAACTTTCAGTCACATTCCAACTGAAAAGATAACAAAATAAGCACACAGACACATCACACCACTGTGACCTGGAGACCCCCCTTAGTGAATAAGACCAGGGGTGCAAGAGCCAGAGAGCCAGACAGAGGAAGGGGAGAGCTGTGGTAGCTTGATCTCTGTAACTTTGTCTCTAGAATATATACGTAATAAAAGGATTCACACATCAACATCTGAGATTCTGACTATTAACTGACTGACCCCTGAGACCGGAGCAGGATTTAGCTCCAACAGTATGTGCAGCAAATAAAAGTCCAACCGAGAGTTGTTGTCCAGAGGTTTTATTTCAGTGTGTGTAGTGGGACAGCAGAGGGAGCGTCAGGCTGGAGGAGACGGAGCCAGTTTCCCATCCTGTCCTTCAATCCTTTCATCCTTTCAGAACAGGGTTACTATCGCACAGTAAAGTTAAAATAAGCAGTGAAAAGAAAGTCTTAATTAGATCTGCAGATCTATTCCTTTATTTCCTTTATATTTAGTTAACAGCTGACTTATTTTAGGATTACTGAAATAAGTCACATATTGTCAATTGTGGCTTCATGGAGTTATTACAGTATATACTTACTGTATATATGTATAGTGTTAGTGTATTCTGTTCTTTGAGCTAACAGGGGACTAGCTAACATGTTGGACCCTGCCTGTCATCCAGGAACAGGTTGGCGGAGGGATATGAGTCTTGACTTGTTCTAGGCTGGAAGAATAACGACGAGGAGTAGTAGGTAACGCTCACTGGCGCCTCCACTAACACGCGTCGTCCATAGTGTTTCCTGAATATTTGCTTAACGACAGGACCCCCCCCCTCTCTTACAAATAAAAAAACATCAAGTCAAATATTTCTCCTTGAGTTGGCGTCTCTCTCTCTCTCTCTCTCTCTCTCATAAAATAGAGTCTCCGTTAGTATCTGCCTATTTACAGGGTTTATATGTACACATTTTAAATTTCTCTGTTTTCACGCTGCCGCTCACAGCGGATGGCCTCGACCCACAAATGATGGATCCCAGCGGAGTAACGGGCCGCCGCTGTCAACAGTCCGAACCAACTGGAAAAGGTATTTACTGAGTCCAGGGTCCAGGTGAAACGGGTTTTATTGGTCTCTGTTTCAGCCCAGAACCACGGTGGGATCCATAAAGAAGCGCCCGGCACCCAGGAAGTGGTCCTGAGACTAGTGATGATGTCATCTTCACTGGGTGTCGCGCGCCGTGCCCGACCGGACCCGTTCTCCCCCCCATCGCGTTAGAAGACCACGCTCGGTCGGGTGTCTCTGGTTCGGTATTGACGGCAAAAACTCCTTTGGCGTCAAGTTGAGACGCACTGGACATGTGCTACCAGAGCGAGACAGTTGGGGTTCCAAAATGGACGTTTCAGGGACACGCGGGACATGAAACCTGGTCTCCTGGGGGAAAGTCCTGTGTTGCTTGACACATCCACGCCCAACCTCAAATCCTCTCTACTGTTGTCTCTCTACTGTTGTCCCTCTACTGTTGTCCCTCTACTGTCGTCTCGCTACTGTTGTCTCTCTACATACTACTCTCTACTGTTGTCTCTCTACATACTACTCTCTACTGTTGTCCCTCTACTGTTGTCTCGCTACTGTTGTCTCTCTACATACTACTCTCTACTGTTGTCTCTCTACATACTACTCTCTACTGTTGTCCCTCTACTGTTGTCTCTCTACATACTACTCTCTACTGTTGTCTCTCTACTGTTGTCTCGCTACTGTTGTCCCTCTACTGTTGTCTCTCTACATACTACTCTCTACTGTTGTCTTTCTACTGTTGTCCCTCTACTGTCGTCTCGCTACTGTTGTCGTTGAAAAAAAAAGAGTATTTGCCTTTTTTTCATTAGCATTTAAATGTTTGTTTTTTTTTCTGTTACAAGGCCGTTGTTTAGTTAATCTATCGCTGACATCACTGCAGTGTTCCTCTTTATATAAAGTTTAGTTTTTTTACCTAAAAGGATTCGCGCTGGTCAAAAAAAAGAAAAGACATAACAATTCAAAGGGGGAACATTATTGAAAAATGTTTTGAGAACCACCGGTTTAGACAATAAAAATAAAGAGAGTAAAAAAACAGTGAAGACCACTGCTCTACACTCTGGGTGATGGTCACTGTGTTGTGATGTGTCTTCCAGCCAAACAGGTGGAGTACATGATCAAAGAGAAGCATGTGTACCTGATGGCCAGCGGCCGCATCAACATGTGCGGCCTGACCACCAAGAACATCGACTATGTCGCCCAGTCCATCCACGACGCAGTCACCAAGGTCCAGTGAAGGCTGCTTCCCTCCGCCTGCCTCCTGCAGTGTACGCCACAGGAGGTTCTCACCATGTCTGTGCCCTTGTACCCCTCCCTTGCTTATCCCGGCCTCTGATTGGTTGAACTGCAGCAGGGATTTAGCACTTGAACCAATGGGAGGACGGATTATGTTTTGTTTTTTTTCTGTTCTCACATGAAGGTATGAATCTATCGGAGGTGCAATGATTTTAGGAAGACACTGAAACGCACAAAAGCTTAGGGATCTGCTTGTCAGCAGAGCTCCATACCAGAATGGTTAAAAGTAAAAAAAAAAAAAAAAATGTTTTATTTAGGTCCTTGCATTTTTTAGCCTGTTTTTGTGCAATGTCTATCATTTCTGTTCACAGAAGACCACTTGAATTTTTGCTTTCTCTGTCAGGGTTTTCCCCGTAAAAGTTGTTTAGCCTGGTGCCAAGTGTCTCACGAGGGCCGGCTGGGGCCGGACCCAGACTGATGGAGCATTAATGTAGAGCCCAATAGTTTCTGTGATACCAAATAATTGACAGAAATTTGAATTAAGAATTTAATAAAAGCTGTAAGACAGACTCCATAGGGCCCTACATTAAGTCAGTGCTAAAAGCTAGATGGAGATATGAAAATATGACGTTTATGACGCCTACGTTTCCAACCGAGCCACCCCACTGTAACTGTGGTTTAAAAAAAAAAAAAAAAACTAAATTTCAAGGGATACTTCATGATGTATCTGTAGAATTAACCAAAATGCCTGGTTGATGTAAATAGATTATTAATCTGTGTTAGAGGTCCTGCTCTTTCATGCAGAAGCACTGAGCCCATAACAAATCTGTTTTCCTTTTGTCAACCATCACAATTCACTGTTTTAATATATGTATATTTAATGCATAATCAACTCATCCCAGGACATTTCCCATGCTGAAGTCTGAAGAAGGCCAATGTAAGCCCAGCGGGTACATGCATGTGCCTGATGTTTTTAGGTTTTGCCTCGTCAGACCTGTGCAGCTGCGTAGAAGATCATAATGTTAGTTGAAAGTTGTGCCATCAGTGAACAAAATGGCCTCTTCTTCTTTCTGGTGTCACTTTCTTTCCACTCTGCAGTGCCCTTGTTGAGTTACAGAAAGCCTCTGTAAAGTTGTTGTGATGACACCTGCCACATAACCACACTCCCTGTATCTGGTGTTGTTTGTAATGACACACTGCAGTATGTGTGCTCAGACTGAAATCAAGTATAAACCATAAGAATCAAACCTTTGTGTTCTGCCTGTTTTTTTTCAAATGACACTATATTTTTGTTGTACTGTACATTGCAAAGTTGGGAATCGCAAATGTGCAGTAGCTAGGTAAGAAATGTGCAGTAGCTAGGTAAGAAATGTGCAGTAGCTAGGTAAGCACTGCTAGCCAGTCAGATACAGAGTATGAGTGCGTGCTACGTTAGCAGCTAGGCGAGCATTATAACGTGTTACAAAGTGACGCACATTTGGAAGTAAAGGCTGGACTACCATAGAGCTGTTTGGAGCAGTGTTTCCTGTTGGAAATGGTAAGTCTCTTTGGGCTTTTTCACTTTGTTAACCTATAACGTGCACAAAAAAGATATACAACACAATAAAGTAAAGGGAAAAAGCCAAGAAGCATAAATTGAACACTTTATACGTAAGTTGTACCTTCGAAAGCAGGCTACATACAAAACAACGCACATTCAGAAATACAAGTCTCAGCAATAGAGTATCAACAATAAAGAAACAAGCCGGATAATGAGGTTGCACTGGCTGTGGCCAATCAGATTATTTCATACACTTTCAGTGTCCTCAGCAGTGAAGAGGGAGGCTTGGAAATCATCGTCATTAGCAACGATGTCCTCATCGCTGACTTTGACCCTCTGCTGCAGAGGGAAGCATCTGGGCATGAGCTTTTTTCCATGCTAAGAGATAAAAAAAAGATGAGGTTTTATTTCTCCATCTGCTTTGACTACACATTTGAGTAGAAAATAATCTGATCAGAGAGTGGACATTCTGCAAGTGAGCTAGGGCTGCACCATATGAGGATAATGTGCGAGATGCGATAACGTTGAATTTTTGCAAAAACAATGTTGGTAAGTAAAGTTTACTGAACAAACGGAACATTGAATATAAAAAGGCACAACTATCGTTTATAAAAAAGTGACGTTTAAAAGTTACATTTTCTTTCAACTCAACACAAAACAATGTCGGAGTGTCTTTTTGCGATATGTCGGAGTCTTTTTGCGATGTGTTTATTGCGCCAGTTGATACCTCAATGGCAATTAAAAAAAAATAAAAATCTGTATTGTGCAGCCCAAGCAGGAGCCATGCGCCAAATTTCAGGCTTCACTCTGGAAATGTACGTCTGTTAATCCAGACTACACACACTATTCAAATGAATGTGTTACTGATCTCTTAGTAATATGATTTATTGTGTTGTATGATTAGAAAACTTAATACGAAATTCACATAATGGTGGTGTTCATTTTGAAGCGACAGACTCACTGTTTTCCTGCTGCCACCGTAGGATCTTTGAAAGCACTTCTTCATCATCTCTATCTTTCGCTCCCTCTCCAGCCTCAGCTGCTCTTCACGTAGCCTGGAACATGAAGAAGAGGAAGGCTTTTCATGTAACCCGCTCTTTGGGGAAACGTCTCCATCCAGAGCTCCTTACATTAGTTTGCAAGGTACACTGTCTTTCTATCGTTGCGTTGGAGATAGAAAAGCCTGTCTGGAATTTACTATTCTGCTCGCAAAGTTCCCCCGCACGATGCGAGTTCCCCCGCCGACCCTACACGATGTGAGTCCCCCCCCCCAGACGATGCGAGTTCCCCCCACACGATGCGAGTTCCCTACCCCCACGATGTGAGTCCCCTACACAATGCGAGTCCCCCCCACACGATGCGAGTCCCCCACACAATGCGAGTCCCCTCCGCACGATGCGAGTCCCCCCCAGACAATGCGAGTCCCCCACACGATGCGAGTCCCCCCCCCCCCCCACACGATGCGAGTCCCCCCACACGATGCGAGTCCCCCCACACGATGCGAGTCCCCCCCACACGATGCGAGTCCCCCTACACGTGTGTCTGTTACGTTTCCCGCTAGGGGAACGGGGTTCTAACTCTCGGTTCTCCTAAATTTGAACTCTTGTTTCTCAAAAGTTCAAAATCTCGTTTTTTCGTAAGTTTGAATTCCCGTTTTGAAAGTCGGAAGGTTCAGTGAATGCATCTGATTGGTTTACACCGACCTCTCCTCTGTATCTTTGGCGTTGATTGGTTGAAGGTGAGTTTCAGTTAAATAACGGAAAGATCCATTTCCACCGTCTGCTCCATTGGCTCCAAACACACACACACACACAGACAGAGAGATAGAGAGAGAGAGAGAGAGAGAGAGAGAGAGAGAGAGAGAGAGAAAGAAAGAAACACACACGCACACACACAGACAGAGAAACAGAGAGAGAGAGAAACACACACACAGACACACACAGAAACGGAAGAAAACACATTTGGAGTGCAGGAGGACTTTAAGTAAAACATCGTGATGAAGTATTTTTACTTTTCAGAACTTTAAAAACTTCCCGCCCTCTACTGTAATGCATTATGTAAGCGGTTATATGTTATATAGTTGTTATATATATAACAACTGAGACAAACACACTTGTTTCTTTTTGAATTTTGATTTTAAAAAAACACACACACACATACACAAAGACAGAAATACACACACATGTACATACACACACTCACAGAATTGTCTATCTATTTTAAAGATTATGTGTTTTGGGCCTTTTTCAGCCTTTATTTTGAAAGGACAGCAGAAGACCGCTGTGTCGAGGAGTAACCCTCTATGTATGGGCGCCTGCTCTACCGCCTGAGCTCCCCGGCGCCCAGCATTGTTTATTTTTGAATGTTGTGATGTCATCTTGTTTTGGAATGTTCCTTTTTGATGTTAGATGACAGGCCGGTGATGTCACTGAGGTCCATCAAAACCTTCATATACCGGTCACAGCCTTTAAATGTCATTATACATGCAATCAACCAGAGAGGCGAGCTGCAACCACAGGAAGGAGAAACAAGTCCAGGATCAATTCATCAATCAATTCACCATGGAGCAGCAGAACAATAACGTCAAATTCCACCAGTTTAAAATAGAGCAGCTAACGTTGAAAGTTACACAGCAAAAGCTGCTCTTTACTAAAGTAAATGAGTCCCAGATTTTTAAAATAGAATCTCTAGAGACCAAAGTCAAGGCTCTGGAGACAGAGGCTAAGACTCTGAAGGAGAAGGCGGAGGAGTGGAAAACCCAGCTGGGGTTAAGTCGAGCTGAAGTGGAGCGCATCAGCCTCGATAAGGCCGAGCTCCTGCTAAGATTTCAGGCTCATAGAGGAAAAACAGCCCAAACCGAGTCAGAACTCCGCCAGCAGAGATGTGACAGCGAGGCGAACACCAGGAACACTGTCGCAGAACTGAAGGCTCATTATGAGTCTGCAATAGGGAGGATGAAAGAGGGGCACAACGAAAAGCTGGCGGAGGCGGAGGCGGTGTGCCAAAACTAACGGCGGCTAAGGATCGCTGAAGAGAGGTCAGGAAGACAAGCTGCCGAGTTGGAAGAACTTGGAGCTGTGCTGCCCCGAGTGGAGACAGAGTACAAAAACAGAATGGAGGACTTACGCTTACAGATACAAGAAAGAGACAACGTCATCGCCGCAGAAGAAATATTGAAGAAAGACACGCGACTCAACGAGTTAGTGAAGCAGAAAGAACTGAAGATGAACATCGAAGAGCTGAACAAGACCATCAGTGATCTGAGAAACGTAGACCTCCGCGAGAAGGTCTCCACGTTAGAGAGCACGCTCCAGAACAGAGAAAATGTCATCAGGAAGAAAAACCTGGAGATGTCTCATCTGATGAAGGACAACAAGCAACTGCAACAGGATTGGGCGAATGAGAAGGACAACAACGCCGTTCTGCTCGTTAAATTAAACCAAGTGAAGGCCAACGTCCACAGCGTCGAGGAGGACCTGAGAGTGGCGCAGTCTGAGCTCAAAGACACCAGAGACCGGCTGAACAAGACGCTCCGGGAGAACGCCAACCTGGGAGAGACCAACTCCAATCTCAAGAGCAAAGTGAGGAGATGTGAGCCAGACCTGAACAAGGAGCGAGAGAAGAACAGGAACCTGACCACCGCCATGATGCGCTTCAAGGCCGATCTGCAGGCGTGCATGGAGTTCACCTCCGAGCCCAAGAAATTCGTAAAAAAAGTCCTCGACGTCAAAAAACACCACATGGACAACGAATCCAAAGTACAAATGGATGGTGACACCGAGATGGGGCTCAGAGAAGCCATCAAAGCCAAAGATCAGCAGATCCAGACTTACAGACGGTGCCACCAGAACTCGTCCAGGGAGCAGAGACGTTGCCAGGAGCAGCTTTTTCAGAGAGAGGTGCGAAGCAACCAGGAACAGAGTTCCCTCATCAGACAGCTCAATGACATGACCGTGGAGCTGGGCCACGTCAAAAAGCAACTCAGAGAAACAACTGTGCATCTTCAACTGGCGAGAAAGACGCCGCTGCGGCAAGTACAGTCGTGGCTAAAGAAAACGTCCTGCGAACAAATAAGGTTGCCCCAATAGACGTGAGCCCCCGTCCCGTCTCCCGGGGACAATACTGTGCCTTGCCGTGCAGACAACACATCGTCCTCACAGCCACGTCCTGATCCAGAGGACGGCATCACTCACGTCAAGCCGTTTGTGGAAAGTGATCTCCAGATAGTTGACATCTAAGAACCCCCCCCCCCCCCCCCCCCCTTTTACATTGTGATCCATCTCCACTCCACCTTGACCCATGAGACCTCAGAGAAAAGCGGCGCCCGGTCTCCTTATTGCGCTGCAGCATGTCAGGGCCCCGTGGGGGCTCAGGGTGGGGAGGGGTGCGTCTGCGTGGGCTGGACCCCGAGTGATTCGGGTTCCTCCCACGTCAAGCCGTTTGTGGAAAGTGATCTCCCAATAGGTCTGCGATGCCATGTTCTTCCTGCTACGCTCTGCTGTGCCTACTACAAAGGACTACCAACAACTACTATTTTTATTGGGACTGTAATTGCCACTTTTCATTCTAACCCCAACCGGCCCGTCAGACACCGCCTACCAAGAGCCTGGGTCTGTCCGAGGTTTCTGCCTAAAAGGAAGTTTTTCCTCGCCACTGTCGCACTGTTGCTTGCTCTGGAGGAAACTGTTGGGTCCTTGTAAATTCTGGAGTGTGGTCTAGACCTACTCTATCTGTAAAGTGTCTTGAGATAACTCTTGTTGTGAATTGATACTATAAATAAATTGAAATTGAATGAAGACATGTTGGTCATGCATTAAGTTTGTTGTTCATGCATTAAGTTGTTTTGCAAAACTCTGTACCTTCTGTTATAATCTAAGATAATATATAAGAAGCAGGATTGATTAGGGACGCGTCCTGAGTCTGGTTCCAGTCCCTCTTTTACAGCCCAACTGATCTTTTGCTCTGCAGGTCCTGAAAGGATCATAAACTTTCAGTCACATTCCAACTGAAAAGATAACAAAATAAGCACACAGACACATCACACCACTGTGACCTGGAGACCCCCCTTAGTGAATAAGACCAGGGGTGCAAGAGCCAGAGAGCCAGACAGAGGAAGGGGAGAGCTGTGGTAGCTTGATCTCTGTAACTTTGTCTCTAGAATATATACGTAATAAAAAGGATTCACACATCAACATCTGAGATTCTGACTATTAACTGACTGACCCCTGAGACCGGAGCAGGATTTAGCTCCAACAGTATGTGCAGCAAATAAAAAAAGTCCAACCGAGAGTTGTTGTCCAGAGGTTTTATTTCAGTGTGTGTAGTGGGACAGCAGAGGGAGCGTCAGGCTGGAGGAGACGGAGCCAGTTTCCCATCCTGTCCTTCAATCCTTTCATCCTTTCAGAACAGGGTTACTATCGCACAGTAAAGTTAAAATAAGCAGTGAAAAGAAAGTCTTAATTAGATCTGCAGATCTATTCCTTTATTTCCTTTATATTTAGTTAACAGCTGACTTATTTTAGGATTACTGAAATAAGTCACATATTGTCAATTGTGGCTTCATGGAGTTATTACAGTATATACTTACTGTATATATGTATAGTGTTAGTGTATTCTGTTCTTTGAGCTAACAGGGGACTAGCTAACATGTTGGACCCTGCCTGTCATCCAGGAACAGGTTGGCGGAGGGATATGAGTCTTGACTTGTTCTAGGCTGGAAGAATAACGACGAGGTAGTAGGTAACGCTCACTGGCGCTCCACTAACACGCGTTGTCCATAGTGTTTCCTGAATATTTGCTTAACGACAGGACCCCCCCACTCTCTTACAAATAAAAAAACATCAAGTCAAATATTTCTCCTTGAGTTGGCGTCTCTCTCTCTCTCTCTCTCTCTCTCTCTCTAAAAAATAGAGTCTCCGTTAGTATCTGCCTATTTACAGGGTTTATATGTACACATTTTAAATTTCTCTGTTTTCACGCTGCCGCTCACAGCGGATGGCCTCGACCCACAAATGATGGATCCCAGCGGAGTAACGGGCCGCCGCTGTCAACAGTCCGAACCAACTGGAAAAGGTATTTACTGAGTCCAGGGTCCAGGTGAAACGGGTTTTATTGGTCTCTGTTTCAGCCCAGAACCACGGTGGGATCCATAAAGAAGCGCCCGGCACCCAGGAAGTGGTCCTGAGACTAGTGATGATGTCATCTTCACTGGGTGTCGCGCCGTGCCCGAACCTGTTTCTCCCCCCATCGCGTTAGAAGACCACGCTCGGTCGGGTGTCTCTGGTTCGGTATTGACGGCAAAAACTCCTTTGGCGTCAAGTTGAGACGCACTGGACATGTGCTACCAGAGCGAGACAGTTGGGGTTCCAAAATGGACGTTTCAGGGACACGCGGGACATGAAACCTGGTCTCCTGGGGGAAAGTCCTGTGTTGCTTGACACATCCCCCCCCCCAACCTCAAATCCTCTCTACTGTTGTCTCTCTACTGTTGTCCCTCTACTGTTGTCCCTCTACTGTCGTCTCGCTACTGTTGTCTCTCTACATACTACTCTCTACTGTTGTCTCTCTACATACTACTACTGTTGTCCCTCTACTGTTGTCTCGCTACTGTTGTCTCTCTACATACTACTCTCTACTGTTGTCTCTCTACATACTACTCTCTACTGTTGTCCCTCTACTGTTGTCTCTACTGTTGTCATACTACTCTCTACTGTTGTCTCTCTACATACTACTGTTGTCCCTCTGTTGTCTCTCTCACATACTACTCTCTACTGTTGTCTCTCTACTGTTGTCTCGCTACTGTTGTCCCTCTACTGTTGTCTCTCTACATACTACTCTCTACTGTTGTCTTTCTACTGTTGTCCCTCTACTGTCGTCTCGCTACTGTTGTCGTTGAAAAAAAAAGAGTATTTGCCTTTTTTTCATTAGCATTTAAATGTTTGTTTTTTTTTCTGTTACAAGGCCGTTGTTTAGTTAATCTATCGCTGACATCACTGCAGTGTTCCTCTTTATATAAAGTTTAGTTTTTTACCTAAAAGGATTCGCTGGTCAAAAAAAAAAAAAAGACATAACAATTCAAAGGGGGAACATTATTGAAAAATGTTTTGAGAACCACCGGTTTAGACAATAAAAATAAAGAGAGTAAAAAAACAGTGAAGACCACTGCTCTACACTCTGGGTGATGGTCACTGTGTTGTGATGTGTCTTCCAGCCAAACAGGTGGAGTACATGATCAAAGAGAAGCACGTGTACCTGATGGCCAGCGGCCTGACCACCAAGAACATCGACTATGTCGCCCAGTCCATCCACGACGCAGTCACCAAGGTCCAGTGAAGGCTGCTTCCCTCCGCCTGCCTCCTGCAGTGTACGCCACAGGAGGTTCTCACCATGTCTGTGCCCTTGTACCCCTCCCTTGCTTATCCCGGCCTCTGATTGGTTGAACTGCAGCAGGGATTTAGCACTTGAACCAATGGGAGGACGGATTATGTTTTGTTTTTTTTCTGTTCTCACATGAAGGTATGAATCTATCGGAGGTGCAATGATTTTAGGAAGACACTGAAACGCACAAAAGCTTAGGGATCTGCTTGTCAGCAGAGCTCCATACCAGAATGGTTAAAAGTAAAAAAAAATGAAAAAAATGTTTTATTTAGGTCCTTGCATTTTTAGCCTGTTTTTGTGCAATGTCTATCATTTCTGTTCACAGAAGACCACTTGAATTTTTGCTTTCTCTGTCAGGGTTTTCCCCCCGTAAAAGTTGTTTAGCCTGGTGCCAAGTGTCTCAACGAGGGCCCGGCTGGGGCCGGACCCAGACTGATGGAGCATTAATGTAGAGCCCAATAGTTTCTGTGATACCAAATAATTGACAGAAATTTGAATTAAGAATTTAATAAAAGCTGTAAGACAGACTCCATAGGGCCCTACATTAAGTCAGTGCTAAAAGCTAGATGGAGATATGAAAATATGACGTTTATGACGCCTACGTTTCCAACCGAGCCACCCCACTGTAACTGTGGTTTAAAAAAAAAAAAAAAAAAAAACTAAATTTCAAGGGATACTTCATGATGTATCTGTAGAATTAACCAAAATGCCTGGTTGATGTAAATAGATTATTAATCTGTGTTAGAGGTCCTGCTCTTTCATGCAGAAGCACTGAGCCCATAACAAATCTGTTTTCCTTTTGTCAACCATCACAATTCACTGTTTTAATATATGTATATTTAATGCATAATCAACTCATCCCAGGACATTTCCCATGCTGAAGTCTGAAGAAGGCCAATGTAAGCCCAGCGGGTATATGCATGCATGTGCCTGATGTTTTTAGGTTTTGCCTCGTCAGACCTGTGCAGCTGCGTAGAAGATCATAATGTTAGTTGAAAGTTGTGCCATCAGTGAACAAAATGGCCTCTTCTTCTTTCTGGTGTCACTTTCTTTCCACTCTGCAGTGCCCTTGTTGAGTTACAGAAAGCCTCTGTAAAGTTGTTGTGATGACACCTGCCACATAACCACACTCCCTGTATCTGGTGTTGTTTGTAATGACACACTGCAGTATGTGTGCTCAGACTGAAATCAAGTATAAACCATAAGAATCAAACCTTTGTGTTCTGCCTGTTTTTTTCAAATGACACTATATTTTTGTTGTACTGTACATTGCAAAGTTGGGAATCGCAAATGTGCAGTAGCTAGGTAAGAAATGTGCAGTAGCTAGGTAAGAAATGTGCAGTAGCTAGGTAAGCACTGCTAGCCAGTCAGATACAGAGTATGAGTGCGTGCTACGTTAGCAGCTAGGCGAGCATTATAACGTGTTACAAAGTGACGCACATTTGGAAGTAAAGGCTGGACTACCATAGAGCTGTTTGGAGCAGTGTTTCCTGTTGGAAATGGTAAGTCTCTTTGGGCTTTTTCACTTTGTTAACCTATAACGTGCACAAAAAAGATATACAACACAATAAAGTAAAGGGAAAAAGCCAAGAAGCATAAATTGAACACTTTATACGTAAGTTGTACCTTCGAAAGCAGGCTACATACAAAACAACGCACATTCAGAAATACAAGTCTCAGCAATAGAGTATCAACAATAAAGAAACAAGCCGGATAATGAGGTTGCACTGGCTGTGGCCAATCAGATTATTTCATACACTTTCAGTGTCCTCAGCAGTGAAGAGGGAGGCTTGGAAATCATCGTCATTAGCAACGATGTCCTCATCGCTGACTTTGACCCTCTGCTGCAGAGGGAAGCATCTGGGCATGAGCTTTTTTCCATGCTAAGAGATAAAAAGATGAGGTTTTATTTCTCCATCTGCTTTGACTACACATTTGAGTAGAAAATAATCTGATCAGAGAGTGGACATTCTGCAAGTGAGCTAGGGCTGCACCATATGAGGATAATGTGCGAGATGCGATAACGTTGAATTTTGCAAAAACAATGTTGGTAAGTAAAGTTTACTGAACAAACGGAACATTGAATATAAAAGGCACAACTATCGTTTATAAAAAGTGACGTTTAAAAGTTACATTTTCTTTCAACTCAACACAAAACAATGTCGGAGTGTCTTTTGCAATATGTCGCAGTCTTTTGCGATGTGTTTATTGCGCCAGTTGATACCTCAATGGCAATTAAAAAAAAAAAATCTGTATTGTGCAGCCCAAGCAGGAGCCATGCGCCAAATTTCAGGCTTCACTCTGGAAATGTACGCTGTTAATCCAGACTACACACACTATTCAAATGAATGTGTTACTGATCTCTTAGTAATATGATTTATTGTGTTGTATGATTAGAAAACTTAATACGAAATTCACATAATGGTGGTGTTCATTTTGAAGCGACAGACTCACTGTTTTCCTGCTGCCACCGTAGGATCTTTGAAAGCACTTCTTCATCATCTCTATCTTTCGCTCCCTCCCAGCCTCAGCTGCTCTTCACGTAGCCTGGAACATGAAGAAGAGGAAGGCTTTTCATGTAACCCGCTCTTTGGGGAACGCTCCCATCAGAGCTCCTTACATTAGTTTGCAAGGTACACTGTCTTTCTATCGTTGCGTTGGAGATAGAAAAGCCTGTCTGGAATTTACTATTCTGCTCGCAAAGTCCCCCGCACGATGCAAGTTCCCCCCGCACGATGATGAGTTCCCTACACGATGTGAGTCCCCCCACACGATGCGAGTTCCCCCCCCCCCACACGATGCGAGTCTCGCCTACACAATGTGAGTCCCCCCCACACGATGCGAGTCCCCCAGACAATGCGAGTCCCCCGCCAAAGTCCCCCCCAGATGCGAGTCCCCCACACGATGCGAGTCCCCCCCACACGATCAATGCGAGTCCCCCCACACGATGCGAGTCCCCCCCACACGATGCGAGTCCCCCCACACGATGCGGTTCCCCCCCACACGATTGGTCCCCCCCTACACGTGTGTCTGTTACGTTTCCCGCTAGGAACGGGTTCTAACTCTCGGTTCTCCTAAATTTGAACTCTTGTTTCTCAAAAGTTCAAAATCTCGTTTTTTCAAGTTTGAATTCCCGTTTGAAAGTCGGAAGGTTCAGTGAATGCATCTGATTGGTTTACACCGACCTCTCCTCTGTATCTTTGGCGTTGATTGGTTGAAGGTGAGTTTCAGTTAAATAACGGAAAGATCCATTTCCACCGTCTGCTCCATTGGCTCCAAACACACACACACACACAGAGAGAGAGAGAGAGAGAGAGAGAGAGAGAGAGAGAGAGAAAGAAAGAAACACACGCACAGACAGAGAGATAAGAGAAGAGAGAGAGAGACACACACGCACACACAGACAGACAGATAGAGAAACAGAGAGAGAGAGAAAAGAGAGAGAGAGAAAGAAAGAAACACACACACAGACACACACACAGAAACACACACACAGACACACTGACACAGAAGAAAAAACACATTTGGAGTGCAGGAGGACTTTAAGTAAAACATCGTGATGAAGTATTTTTACTTTTCAGAACTTTAAAAACTTCCCGCCCTCTACTGTAATGCATTATGTAAATGCGGTTATATGTTATATAGTTGTTATATATATAACAACTGAGAGACAAACACACTTGTTTCTTTTTGAATTTTGATTTTAAAAACACACACACACACACAAAAAGACAGAAATACACACACATGTACATACACACACTCACAGAATTGTCTATCTATTTTAAAGATTATGTGTTTTGGGCCTTTTTTTCAGCCTTTATTTTGAAAGGACAGCAGAAGACCGCTGTGTCGAGGAGTAACCCTCTATGTATGGGCGCCTGTTCTACCGCCTGAGCTCCCCGGGCGCCCCAGCATTGTTTATTTTTGAATGTTGTGATGTCATCTTGTTTTGGAATGTTCCTTTTTGATGTTAGATGACAGGTCGGTGATGTCACTGAGATCCATCAAAACCTTCATATACCGGTCACAGCCTTTAAATGTCATTATACATGCAATCAACCAGAGAGGCGAGCTGCAACCACAGGAAGGAGAAACAAGTCCAGGATCAATTCATCAATCAATTCATGGAGCAGCAGAACAATAACGTCAAATTCCTCCAGTTAAAAATAGAGGAGCTAACGTTGAAAGTTACACAGCAAGACCTGCTCTTTACTAAAGTAAATGAGTCCCAGATTTTAAAAATAGAATCTATAGAGACCAAAGTCAAGGCTCTGGAGACAGAGGTAAGACTCTGAAGGAGAAGGCGGAGGAGTGGAAAACCCAGCTGGGGTTAAGTCGAGATGAAGTGGAGAGCATCAGCCTCGATAAGGCCAAGCTCCTGCTAAGATTTCAGGCTCATAGAGGAAAAACAGCCCAAACCGAGTCAGAACTCCGCCAGCAGAGATGTGACAGCGAGGCGAACACCAGGAACACTGTCGAAGAACTGAAGGCTCATTATGAGTCTGCAATAGGGAGGATGAAGAGGGGCACAACAAAAGCTGGCGGAGGCGGAGGCGGTGTGCCAAAAACTAACGGCTAAAAGGATCGCCAAAGAGTGGTCAGGAAGACAAGCTGCTGAGTTGGAAGAACTTGGAGCTGTGCTGCCCCGAGTGGAGACAGAGTACAAAAACAGAATGGAGGACTTACGCTTACAGATACAAGAAAGAAACAACGCTATCGCCACAGAAGAAATATTGAAGAAAGACACGCGACTCAACGAGTTAGTGAAGCAGAAAAACTGGAGATGAACATCAAAGAGCTGAACAAGACCATCAGTGATCTGAGAAACAATGAAGACCTCCGCGAGAAGGTCTCCACGTTAGAAAGCACGATCCAGGACAGAGAAAATGTCATCAGGAAGAAAAACCTGGAGATGTCTCGTCTTACAAAGAACAACAAGCAACTGCAACAGGATTGGCTGAATGAGAAGGACAACAACGCCGTTCTGCTCGTTAAATTAAACCAAGTGAAGGCCAACGCCCACAGCGTCGAGGAGGACCTGAGAGGGCGCAGTCTGAGCTCAAAGACACCAGAGACCGGCTGAACAAGACGCCCGGGAGAACGCCGACCTGGGAGAGACCAACTCCAATCTCAAGAGCAAAGTGAGGAAGATGTGAGCCAGACCTGAACAAGGAGCGAGAGAAGAACAGGAACCTGACCACCGCCATGATGCGCTTCAAGGCCGATCTGCAGGCGTGCATGGAGTTCACCTCCGAGCCCAAGAAATTCATGTAAAAAGTCCTCGAATGCAAAAGACACCACATGGACACCGAATCCAAAGTGGAGATGGATGGTGACACCGAGATGGCGCTCAGACAAGCCATCAAAGCCAAAGATCGGATGATCGAGAGATACAGACGGTGCCACCAGAACTCGTCCAGGGAGCACAAACTTTGCCAGGAGCAGCTTTTTCAGAGAGAGGTGCAGCAACCAGGAACAGAGTTCCCTCATCAGACAGATCAATGACATGACCGTGGAGCTGGGCCACGAAAAAGCAACTCAGAGAAACAACTGTGCATCTTCAACTGGCGAGAAAGACGCCGCTGCAGCGAGTAAAGTCGTGGCTAAAGAAAAACGTCCTGCCAACAAATAAGGTTGCCCCAATAGACGTAGAGGAGCCCCCGTCCCAGCCTCCCCGGGGACAATACTGTGCATCGCCGTGCAGACAACACATCGTCCTCACAGCCACGTCCTGATCCAGAGGACGGCATCACTCACGTCAAGCCGTTTGTGGAAAGTGATCTCCAGATAGTTGACATCTAAGAACCCCCCCCCCTTTACATTGTGAACCATCTCCACTCCACCTTGACCCATGAGACCTCAGAGAAAAGCGGCGCCCGGTCTCCTTTATTGCGCTGCAGCATGTCAGGGCCCCGTGGGGGCTCAGGGTGGGAGGGGGTGCGTCTGCGTGGGCTGGACCCAGAGTGATTCGGGTTCCTCCCACGCAAGCCGCCAAAAGTGATCTCCCAATAGGTCTGCGATGCCATGTTCTTCCTGCTACGCTCTGCTGTGCCTACTACAAAGGACTACCAACAACTACTATTTTTATTGGGACTGTAATTGCCACTTTTCATTGTAACCCCAATCGCCCGGCCAGACACCGCCTACCAAGAGCCTGGGTCTGTCCGAGGTTTCTGCCTAAAGGAAGTTTTTCCTCGCCACTGTCGCACTGTTGCTTGCTCTGGAGGAAACTGTTGGGTCCTTGTAAATTCTGGAGTGTGGTCTAGACCTACTCTATCTGTAAAGTGTCTTGAGATAACTCTTGTTGTGAATTGATACTATAAATAAATTGAAATTGAATGAAGACATGTTGGTCATGCATTAAGTTTGTTGTTCATGCATTAAGTTGTTTTGCAAAACTCTGTACCTTCTGTTATAATCTAAGATAATATATAAGAAGCAGGATTGATTAGGGACGCGTCCTGAGTCTGGTTCCAGTCCCTCTTTTACAGCCCAACTGATCTTTTGCTCTGCAGGTCCTGAAAGGATCATAAACTTTCAGTCACATTCCAACTGAAAAGATACCAAATCAGCACACAGACACATCACACCACTGTGACCTGGAGACCCCCTTAGTGGATAAGACCAGGGGTGCAAGAGCCAGAGAGCCAGACAGAGGAAGGGGAGAGCTGTGGTAGCTTGATCTCTGTAACTTTGTCTCTAGAATATATACGTAATAAAAAGGATTCACACATCAACATCTGAGATTCTGACTATTAACTGACTGACCCCTGAGACCGGAGCAGGATTTAGCTCCAACAGTATGTGCAGCAAATAAAAGTCCAACCGAGAGTTGTTGTCCAGAGGTTTTATTTCAGTGTGTGTAGTGGGACAGCAGAGGGAGCGTCAGGCTGGAGGAGACGGAGCCAGTTTCCCATCCTGTCCTTCAATCCTTTCATCCTTTCAGAACAGGGTTACTATCGCACAGTAAAGTTAAAATAAGCAGTGAAAAGAAAGTCTTAATTAGATCTGCAGATCTATTCCTTTATTTCCTTTATATTTAGTTAACAGCTGACTTATTTTAGGATTACTGAAATAAGTCACATATTGTCAATTGTGGCTTCATGGAGTTATTACAGTATATACTTACAGTATATATGTATAGTGTTAGTGTATTCTGTTCTTTGAGCTAACAGGGGACTAGCTAACATGTTGGACCCTGCCTGTCATCCAGGAACAGGTTGGCGGAGGGATATGAGTCTTGACTTGTTCTAGGCTGGAAGAATAACGACGAGGTAGTAGGTAACGCTCACTGGCGCTCCACTAACACGCGTTGTCCATAGTGTTTCCTGAATATTTGCTTAACGACAGGACCCCCCCCCCACTCTCTTACAAATAAAAAAACATCAAGTCAAATATTTCTCCTTGAGTTGGCGTCTCTCTCTCTCTCTCTCTCTCTCTCTCTCTCATAAAATAGAGTCTCCGTTAGTATCTGCCTATTTACAGGGTTTATATGTACACATTTTAAATTTCTCTGTTTTTCACGCTGCCGCTCAGCGGATGGCCTCGACCCACAAATGATGGATCCCAGCGGAGTAACGGGCCGCCGCTGTCAACAGTCCGAACCAACTGGAAAAGGTATTTACTGAGTCCAGGGTCCAGGTGAAACGGGTTTTATTGGTCTCTGTTTCAGCCCAGAACCACGGTGGGATCCATAAAGAAGCGCCCGGCACCCAGGAAGTGGTCCTGAGACTAGTGATGATGTCATCTTCACTGGGTGTCGCGCGTGCCCGATCGGACCGTTCTCCCCCCATCGCGTTAGAAGACCACGCTCGGTCGGGTGTCTCTGGTTCGGTATTGACGGCAAAAACTCCTTTGGCGTCAAGTTGAGACGCACTGGACATGTGCTACCAGAGCGAGACAGTTGGGGTTCCAAAATGGACGTTTCAGGGACACGCGGGACATGAAACCTGGTCTCCTGGGGGAAAGTCCTGTGTTGCTTGACACATCCACGCCCCCCCCAACCTCAAATCCTCTACTGTTGTCTCTCTACTGTTGTCCCTCTACTGTTGTCCCTCTACTGTCGTCTCGCTACTGTTGTCTCTCTACATACTACTCTCTACTGTTGTCTCTCTACATACTACTCTCTACTGTTGTCCCTCTACTGTTGTCTCGCTACTGTTGTCTCTCTACATACTACTCTCTACTGTTGTCTCTCTACATACTACTCTCTACTGTTGTCCCTCTACTGTTGTCTCTCTACATACTACTCTCTACTGTTGTCCCTCTACTGTTGTCTCTCTACATACTACTCTCTACTGTTGTCTCTCTACTGTTGTCTCGCTACTGTTGTCCCTCTACTGTTGTCTCTCTACATACTACTCTCTACTGTTGTCTTTCTACTGTTGTCCCTCTACTGTCGTCTCGCTACTGTTGTCGTTGAAAATAAAAGAGTATTTGCCTTTTTTTCATTAGCATTTAAATGTTTGTTTTTTTTTTTCTGTTACAAGGCCGTTGTTTAGTTAATCTATCGCTGACATCACTGCAGTGTTCCTCTTTATATAAAGTTTAGTTTTTTTACCTAAAAGGATTCGCGCTGGTCAAAAAAAAGAAAAGACATAACAATTCAAAGGGGGAACATTATTGAAAAATGTTTTGAGAACCACCGGTTTAGACAATAAAAATAAAGAGAGTAAAAAAACAGTGAAGACCACTGCTCTACACTCTGGGTGATGGTCACTGTGTTGTGATGTGTCTTCCAGCCAAACAGGTGGAGTACATGATCAAAGAGAAGCACGTGTACCTGATGGCCAGCGGCCTGACCACCAAGAACATCGACTATGTCGCCCAGTCCATCCACGACGCAGTCACCAAGGTCCAGTGAAGGCTGCTTCCCTCCGCCTGCCTCCTGCAGTGTACGCCACAGGAGGTTCTCACCATGTCTGTGCCCTTGTACCCCTCCCTTGCTTATCCCGGCCTCTGATTGGTTGAACTGCAGCAGGGATTTAGCACTTGAACCAATGGGAGGACGGATTATCTTTTTTTTTTCTGTTCTCACATGAAGGTATGAATCTATCGGAGGTGCAATGATTTTAGGAAGACACTGAAACGCACAAAAGCTTAGGGATCTGCTTGTCAGCAGAGCTCCATACCAGAATGGTTAAAAGTTAAAAAAATAAAAATAAAAAAAAAAAAGTCTTTTTATTTAGGTCCTTGCATTTTTAGCCTGTTTTTGTGCAATTTCTGTTCACAGAAGACCACTTGAATTTTTGCTTTCTCTGTCAGGGTTTCCCCCCCGTAAAAGTTGTTTAGCCTGGTGCCAAGTGTCTCAACGAGGGCCGTGCCCTTGTTGAGTTACAGAAAGACTGTGTAAAGTCGGTTGTTGTGATGACACCTGCCACATAACCACACTCCCTGTATCTGGTGTTGTTTGTAATGACACACTGCAGTATGTGTGCTCAGACTGAAATCAAGTATAAACCATAAGAATCAAACCTTTGTGTTCTGCCTGTTTTTTTTCAAATGACACTATATTTTTGTTGTACTGTACATTGCAAAGTTGGGAATCGCAAATGTGCAGTAGCTAGGTAAGAAATGTGCAGTAGCTAGGTAAGAAATGTGCAGTAGCTAGGTAAGCACTGCTAGCCAGTCAGATACAGAGTATGAGTGCGCAAGCTACGTTAGCAGCTAGGCGAGCATTATAACGTGTTACAAAGTGACGCACATTTGTCATGGAAGTAAAGGCTGGACTACCATAGAGCTGTTTGGAGCAGTGTTTCCTGTTGGAAATGGTAAGTCTCTTTGGGCTTTTTCACTTTGTTAACCTATAACGTGCACAAAAAGATATACAACACAATAAAGTAAAGGAAAAAGCCAAGAAGCATAAATTGAACACTTATACGTAAAGTTGTACCTTCAGCAGGCTACATACAAAAACAACACACATTCAGAAATACAAGTCTCAGCAATAGAGTATCAACAATAAAGAAACAAGCCGGATAATGAGGTTGCACTGGCTGTGGCCAATCAGATTATTTCATACACTTTCAGTGTCCTCAGCAGTGAAGAGGGAGGCTTGGAAATCATCGTCATTAGCAACGATGTCCCTCATCGCTGACTTTGACCCTCTGCTGCAGAGGGGAAGCATCTGGGCATGAGCTTTTTCCATGCTAAGAGATAAAAAGATGAGGTTTTATTTCTCCATCTGCTTTGACTACACATTTGAGTAGAAAATAATCTGATCAGAGAGTGGACATTCTGCAAGTGAGCTAGGGCTGCACCATATGAGGATAATGTGCGAGATGCGATAACGCGTGAATTTTGCAAAAACAATGTTGGTAAGTAAAGTTTACTGAACAAACGGAACATTGAATATAAAAAGGCACAACTATCGCTTATAAAAAGTGACGTTTAAAAGTTACATTTTCTTTCAACTCAACACAAAACAATGTCGGAGTGTCTTTTTGCGATATGTCGCAGTCTTTTGCGATGTGTTTATTGCGCCAGTTGATAACTCAATGGCAATTAAAAAAAAATAAAAATCTGTATTGTGCAGCCCAAGCAGGAGCCATGCGCCAAATTTCAGGCTTCACTCTGGAAATGTACGTCTGTTAATCCAGACTACACACACTATTCAAAATGAATGTGTTACTGATCTCTTAGTAATATGATTTATTGTGTTGTATGATTAGAAAACTTAATACGAAATTCACATAATGGTGGTGTTCATTTTGAAGCGACAGACTCACTGTTTTCCTGCTGCCACCGTAGGATCTTTGAAAGCACTTCTTCATCATCTCTATCTTTCTCCCCTCCAGCCTCAGCTGCTCTTCACGTAGCCTGGAACATGAAGAAGAGGAAGGCTTTTCATGTAACCCGCTTTTGGGAAACGTCTCCATCCAGAGCTCCTTACATTAGTTTGCAAGGTACACTGTCTTTCTATCGTTGCGTTGGAGATAGAAAAGCCTGTCTGGAATTTACTATTCTGCTCGCAATGTCCAAATTTGATCAAAACATGAACGCCCTACACTATTATTATTGCTCTCATACTGTACAAGATATACACAATATGTAGAGTAGTCCCTCACCCTTTGAGTGTCTATGATAAAAGCGCTATATAAATGTAATGAATTGCTGCTATTATAATATTCGATAAAATCTTCAAATAATTGAGCGAACATTTAATGATAAAAAATACTATTTGCAGTTGCATGCTGTTAAACCAAGGAACTTTTGGTGGAACGTGTACATTCAAAAGTAGTTTTAGTCGCAGAAAACTCCGACTGGACAGACAGTCTAGCTAGCTGTCTGATGGATTTACCCTGCAGAGACCTGAGGACCAGGTAACCATAGTCCTCAGATTGGACAGATAGTCTAGCTAGCTGTCTGGATTTATTCTGTAGAGATCTGAGGACCAGGTAACCATAGTTCTCCAGATTGGACAGATAGTCTAGCTAGCTGTCTGGATTTACCCTGTAGAGATCTGAGGACCAGGTAACCATAGTTCTCAGATTGGACAGATAGTCTAGCTAGCTGTCTGGATTTACCTCCTGTAGAGATCTGAGGACCAGGTAACCATAGTCCTCAGAAATCCACCGAGGTTAGAACGCCAACAACACAAAGGAAGTGGAAGGTAACGGACATCGGCGAAAAGACTGTTTTGAAGGACTCACCAGCTGACCTGCAGCATAATAATAATATTTGCCCATTTTTCTGTACTTTTCTTTAGTGGAAAGAAGCAGAATAATAAACTAAGTTTGTCAAAAGAGAATGCTGTAAACGGCAGTGAACAAACGCCTTGTTAAACCAATTTACAACTACTATAAAATATGTGATTCCTGAGAGCTGCAAAGATTAATCGATTAGTTGTCAACTATTTCAAATGAATTGTCTACTATTGCGATAATGGAGTAATCATTTTTGAGTCATTTCTCTTTTGCTTTTATGATTACAGCTTCTTAAATGTGAATATTTTCTATTTTTCTTCTGTGACAATAAACTGAATATCTTTGAGTTGTGGACAAAACAAGACATTTGAGGACGCCACCTGCGGCTTTGATCCACAACACTGATCCACATATTTATAACTATCGATTAAATCAAAAAGTTAATCGACAATGAAAATAATCGTTAGTTGCAGCCCTGGAATTCTTTGGTTCAAATTAAATAACAAAGAATTATGAACCTGATTGTATTGATGAAATATACAATATGTGCCATGTCCTCTAAGCCAGGGTCTTCAATATATTTTTAAACCAAGGACCCCTTAACTGAGAGAGAGAGACAGAGCAGGGACCCCTTACTGCTTATGTTGTATAAAATGAAGTTACATATTAAACTTATTTACCTATACATACCTTTTAGTGCATAGAAAACTAAGCTATTAAAATAGCCTACTAAATATTGTCATGATTTAATGAATCATATTTTAATGTTAAACATACATGTGGCAGAGTGAATCCTTAGGCCAGTAAGACTATCATCAGTGGGGGTTGATATTTCTATATTTATATTATATATAATTTAATTTTTTAATGTTAAAAAATTAACTAATTTGAAGGCCCTCCTGCACTGACTCTGAGGACCCCTTAGGGGTCCTGGACCCCCTGTTGAAGATCTCTGCTCTAAACTATGTACATTAGGCCTGCACGATATTGTGCTGTGACTACTCTTCTGAAGTGATTTTGGAGAGGGACATTAGGTAGAAATACGCTGGTTGACTAGCATGACACCATTGTATTCATATAATACTATCAGTCCAGGCTAATGTAAATGACAGCGACGCCATGTTGCTTCTTCTAAATTTCAGGTTGTGGTCAACTAGCTGGGCCAGCTCATTAGTTTGATAAATTGATCAGACCTGCATGTCTAGCAACAAACTCTGTGTATCACAACAATCAACAATCACAACAACAATTAAATCAGTGGAAATGACGTTAGATCAGACACAGACTTCTGGAGTAGATTAGTGTTACGTTTCAGCGTCGCGTTCCGAACCTTAACGTCAGTTGGGACGGACGGACCCCTTTGTTTCTTTAGGCTAACTATATTAGCTTTTTAGCCTGGCTGCTAGCAGCTTTCTGGGGGGAAAATGGCCGGGAGATGTTGTGATTATGTTGCATTAATCAGATGATTTAGTTTGTATTTGCAGCGAACATAAAACACTGACAGCTTCACTGACTACCCATAGAAAACTATTTGAACCACTGTGTCAGCGGCAGCTGCTGCCTACGGTACTTTTCTACACGCGGAGAGCCTCATTTCCCATACCAAGTCCAGCCATGTCCAGCCGCTGAGTGAGACTAACCTAGACTTCCTCTCGTTGTCTTTGATCATCCTCAGTGTGTCCAGGTCTTCCTGTGGGATGTCCTCTATGAGCTCCAGCAACTGGGTCATACAGTACTCCACGCTGGACAGCTTCTCCAAGGTGTTGAGGTTGGACTGGCGGCTGTCCACGCAGTGGCAATACACTTCATTCACCTTGGCAGCCAGAGCATCCATCATAACGTCCTGTAGGCACTTGAGAGGAGGTGGGACAGATAAAAAGGGGAGGAGGATACAGAATACAATGTATATGTAATGTAATAAAACATAATATTAACTTTTATTTAAAAAGCACCTTTAAAAACAGAGATTATGAAATGCTTTGACAGACAAAGCAAGGCAGAAGAGGCAAATAAAACAAGAGGCAGCTTAACAGTGTATGACATGTGGAAATGGCTAAAATTGCACTCATTCACCATTCACACACCGTGGCCGAGGCTGCCGTACAAGGTGCCACCTGCTCATCGGATAAACACTGACACACATTTCACACTCCGATGCGCAGCATCGGGGGCAACTCGGGGTTCAGTGTCTTTCAGAGTTTACTGATTCCGCGAGCCTTATCTTCTTGAGCAGGACATTCCAAAATCATGTGTAGTTTAATGACGCCACTTTAAAGTAGATCAGAGCTCTTCAACAGGGGTCTGGGACTCTAGCGGGTCCTCAGAGTCACTGCAGTGGGGCTTCCAAATTATTGTCTTAACATGGATCCAACATATTATTAGCATGTATAAATCCCCACTGATGATAGGGATAGGTAAGCTAGTAACTAAGGCCATCCACAGATACAGGTAATCCTAAGGAATCACTGTTCCACATTTATGTTAAACATTAAAACATGATTTATATTATAAACTTTCCATATCACAATAAAAAACATAAAAATTAAAAAATACAAATAGCCAAAACAGCGATTAAGTCATTCTTGACTCAGATACCCTACACATAAATCTTTACATTGGTTGCGTAAAACAGCATAGCAGGTAGGTACCCCGACACTGACAAACATATGGCTTGCACTGGAGCTTGGAGCTCTCAGCAGCATCCTCATGCTGTCAGTATAAGCCACTATGAGTCTTCTAATGCTGCCCTGTTTATAACGACACCACACAAAGGTGTACAATACACTGTAAATAGTGAGATATTTACAGGTACAGAGCACAATGCTGAACTTACAACACAGCATGTTCGCTTGAGCATACAGCTTCCGACGCTGCCTATAGATTATCAGACAGGTCATTTGCAATAATATGGCCCAAATATGTAATCTCACTGCACACCATAAGTGCAGTGCCAGACAGATAGAAGTCAGGGATGGTTGACTGGTTGTCTTCTCTACTTCTGATCATCATGATCTTACTCTTTTTAGCATTGTACTATTTTATGTCAAACTCAGCACCATACTGTGTGCATATCCTCAGAAGCTGTTGGAGACCAGCACTATATGGGCTAAAAATGACCAAATCATCTGTGTACATAAGGTGATTCATTAGTAAGTCACCAACCCTACAACCTGTACCACATTTAAAATCAAAGACAAATCATTCATCTACATATTAAAAAGGACAGAGATAGAATTCTGCCTTGGCGAACACCATTGGTTACTTGGAAGGGAAAAGATGTTATATTCTCTATCTCACTGTCATCGTTTGAGTACCCATAAACCAAGATTCTAATTTAAAAAATCAGGGACCCCACTTTTAGATGATTTTCAAAATAATTTCTCATGATTAACACGATCAAATGCATTAGAAGCATCAGTAAAGCACAAAAAAACATTGTGGAATTTTGCCTATTATATTTATCTAAAATATACAATATGCAAAAATAGATAAATTAGTGCCATGCCTTTGTTGAAAACCAAATTGGTTATCAGGACGTACCTCTCAAGTCTCCACAAAAAGAACTGTCTCCAGCACTTTGGGACATAACACTGGCCAGCACTATTGGCCTGTAATTATCTGAGCTGCTCAGCCTCCCACTTTTTCTTTAATAACTGGTAATAGCACAACAGAGAGCATAGAATCAGGTAACTCTCCATGAACAAAATAGCCTGTGTAGCACATAGCCACCAGAGGGCACAGTTTCTTACTAGCAAGTTTAATATGTTCAGCTGTAATATTAACCAGGCCACAGGCCTTATTATCTCTTAACTTCAATATTGCTTCATGCACTTCAGCAGAAGTGACAACAACACCATCATTAAACTCTACATTATCAACTACAAACAGATTACCTTTTACACAGTTTAACAGTTCATAATATTGTTATCTGTGAAATTTCATCAGGATCACTCACACCATGTATATTATATTGTAAAATCATGCCAAATATGATTTTAATAGCATTGTTTACTATTTAAAAGTGATCACCCTCAGTCACGAAAGGTAGCACTAACATTGAGTGGGTTAGGGTTAAGGTTTAGGGTTTTATACAGAGAAAGACAGAGAATGACAGAGAAAGACAGACTCGAAGGGTAGCACTTTAAAGAAAAAGTGTGAATGTGTAGTGTCGAAAATAGACACGAAAGGCAGCACTACATTGGCTTAATTAGTGTGAAGAAGAGTCCAAGGAGACAAAGGTAACGTCTCTAAAGGGTAGTGACACTGAGGGTGATCACGAAAGGTAGCACTAACATTGACTAATTAGTGTGAAGGTAGTCTCAAGTTTACACTTGTGTTTTATCTATTTTATGAATTTTTTTTGAGGATACTTGTGTTTTATCTGTTTAACTGATTTTGTGTAAAAGCACTTGCCCTGTTGCTGAAATGTGCTCTACAAATAAAGCTGCCTGCCATGCCTTGCCTAAAAAAAAGGCTTCATAAATAGAATACTAAAGGCTTGTAAAGGCTTTTATGCTGCTATACATTATTGTAGGCCCAGTTTAATATGTAACTAAATGTTACAATAAACAATATATGCAGTAGGGGGCCCCTGCTCTGTCTCTCTTTCAGTTAAGGAGTCCTTGGTTTAAAAAATTTTGACAAGTCCAGCAGTAAATTATTTCTAGGTGTTTTTTCCCCAATGAAGTGCAGCTTTTAGATTTGAAAGAGGGGGATGTTGTCGCTTATGGAGCCCGTAAGGGGACATGACATGACTCTTATTTATTATTTTTTCTTGTGAGCATGAGAACCCTTCTGTTGCACATGCAAAAGTATCTCGAGAGTAGTTAGTTTCTTGTGTGCATCACAAAATAAATAAATCCCATGTCCCTTCAGGGGCGCCGTAGTCACTAGATGTAGGGTACATCCTGCTTTCTTACCTGGTCCTGAGTTTTCATGGAGTCATGGAGTTGAACGTTCTTTTTGAGCAAAGTAGCTTTCTTCAATTCGTTTCTGATTCTCTCCTCCATGTCATTCACCTGCAATGTTAACTTCTCGTCGTCCTTTTTCCTATAGACAGAGAGGAGTTGGCATCGGATGAGATTGTTTTTGTCACAAGTTTTGCCTTTTTGATGATATTATGCTTACATTTTCTTCCAGGTTGCCTCGACAGTCTGCTTGATCTCCTGCAGTGTCTCATCCACCCGGGTAGAGTGCGGAATCAGGGACAGGTTCTGTTCCGTTAACTCGGCCATCAGCTCCAGAAGCTGCTGGGGATCAGAGAAGTACAGCTCCAGCCCTCTCCTGCAGGAAAGACACTGTGAGGGCTGCAAATAAACACTCAAGATAAAAACAATACAGGTATTGCTGTGGGTAAACTGACCTCGCATTTTGAGCTGTTGCTATCCAGTAGAGAATTATGTGACCCCTTAATACCAAAGAAAGAGACATTATTGATATGTGTCTGACATTTGGTAGATTCCTTATATCTTTATGAAACGGCAGAAACAAAAAGCATAATGATAAAACAAATCAACAGAGAGAAATGATTTGAAAATGTGAAATTTTCCTGTTTCCATCTTAGGCCTTTATTTTGACAGGACAGCTGAAGACATGAAAGGGGAGAGAGCGGGGTAATGACATGCAGCAAAAGGGTTGGACCTGCCGCTGCTGCGTCGAGGAGTAAACATCTATATATGTGTGTGCGCACTACCAACTGAGCAGCCCTGGCGCCCAAAAATGTGACATTTTCAAATAAAACATTTAACAGTGTAAACAACTTGAACTGTGAAATTTAACCTAATACTTAATACTAAATGAGGTAGTTTCCATAAAATTGTCTCTTAATCCAAAGCTAACCAGCTATTAGGCTAACTGAAATAAAACCATGCCAATCTTTAGGTATGGTGAAGGGTATGTGATGATGTGGGGGGGTTATTTTAATTCCAAAGGCCAAGGGAACTGTATCAGGATGCATAGTATCCTGATCCATAAAATAACTGGCCTGGTGTGTGTGTGGCTCATGCCGTCTGTATTTTAAGAACATTTATTTATTAACAATACATTATTCATCCACAAAGAACATTGGTGTCCTTAAAAGGTTGGATTATTTAATTAAGGTGTTAAGATCAATTTCCAAAATATGATTTTTCTATTCCTCTTTTTAGTCAACTTTAGCATAGGTTCATAATCTTATGAGCACCACTGTGTGTGTGTGTGTGTGTGCGTGTGTGTGAGATTTAGTTTTAAAAGTAAGTTTTTCTTTATTCTGTGATGAATTTGCCTTATACCGATAACTAAATGACAGTCATAAGCTAACTCATTGACCTTATTATTTACCACTCCATCAGAATTTACGAGACAAATACTGGATGTGCAGCATCGTCATGGATGTGTGAGTGTGTTGGTGTTTCCTTACAGAGTGTCGTCGTGGGCAGAGGACAGCGCGGGCTCGCTACTGGACGGCTTAACTGGACCTGGACTGGACCCTGAACCTATGTGCATGTTATAGTTCACAACACCGTAGGCATAATTTATGCCCCCCACCCCCCAGTAATCAATGGGTTCTGTTTCAATGGACTAATTTCAAATATTGTTGTTCCCATCAGTCACTTAGACACATAACACAATCAAAGTTAACATTTATGACTTGGGGCTTACCAAACATCACACTGGCAGTTATAATCTATGACATATTGATTCCCTGGGTTTCAACACTTACCCTCCTGCCATTCCGGAGGCGACAACTTCAACAAAATGTTCTTGGACCTCTTATCTTTATTCAGCATATCCTCAAGCTCGGTGACTTCACTATCAAGAAAAAAGACATTCATTCATTTTTCTCTGTTCACTGCAGATTAATACTTTTTATTTATAGATCTTTTCCTAGCACATGTTGGTAAATGACTTCATGCAGGGTTTTCCCTGTCATTATGCAAGCTGTTTTGGGAACCACCTCCGCTGAATGAATGTCACTAAAAGACTTTTCTTAGACGTAATGATTGTAGTTGGACTTCTTTAGCTTTATGTTTAGTCTCTAAGCTTTTTGAGTGTTAGTTATCTAGCTTTTTCAACGTTTTAGACACAGGTAGGGTGAGAACGGTCCTAAATGATGATGATGATGATGATAATGATGATGATACCTTTTTAAGGTGCCTATGTCTTTAGTTAACTTCGCAATTGAAGAATTTGCCACTTCTTTCTTCTGGCTCTCTTTTTCAAAACTAATAACAGAGAAACATTACAATTATTAGAATAAAATGTATAAATTAATTCAGTTTTAAGTTAGGACAAGGAATCTGCTACTGCTTACAGTGTTCTGGCATCTTCAGCTTTCTTCTCAATCATCTTGAGGCACTCTTCAGAGAATTCGTTCTCTATCTCAATGTCCAGTTCAAGCTGTTTCTTATGTGTCATCTTTATGACAATGGCCTTTTCCAGCTTCATAATGTCTTTCCTGCTCTTCATCAAAGAGACCTGACGAGGGAGGGAAGAAGGTAAAAGGTTGATAAGTAAGGAGACAGAGGTTAAGCCAGATGTTAAGACCCCGGAGCGTGCCAAGAAAACGTTGTCTATTTAAAATAAAAAAAAAAAATGTATGTCTTTCTTGCCGAGAGTTGGATAAGAGGATTGATATAACTCTTGTATGTGTCCGTTAGAGCCTTCCCCCCCCCAAAAAAACGCTCCCATAGGTCATTTGTTCAAGCAGCAGTTACGACTCATATTTCGTTTATAGTGGCCTCTTCCGTATTCACAGAACAAAGCAGGAAGTACCCAGGAGACCGGGGTTTGTGTTGTTTGAAAATAAAAGTAAATTTTTTTCCCGTTATGGAACAAACAAACAAACAGCTAGCCTGGCTCTGCACAAAGGTGTGAATGTAAATAAGTACATTTACATTTTTATTTCATGTATTTTTTTACTCCATTTTTTTTTCTGCATTGAGTACTTTTACTTTTAATACTTTAAAGTTATAGTGCGTCATTTCTGTCACCTCCATGAGGAATTCTAAGTAATGACAACAAAACTGTCGGCACGGCCACATCATACCAAGCCTTTCCTGATGATACTTTTACCTTGTAACATTTTCAATACAGTACTTTTACTTGTAAGTATTTTCACAGTGTGTTTTAGAATCACTAATCATTTAGATAACACTTCTTCCACCACTGCTAACATGACCTGACTCGGTTGGTTTGTGGTTGTGTATGGGACATGAGAGTCACTGACATACTGATGCTCAATTATGCCTTATTTGTCACTGCCAGTTACCACTCTATTAATGTTGTTGTGAAATTCAAATAAAGAGTTGGGGGAAAAAGGGCCCTCTTAGTCATTTACCTCCATCTGTCCTCTCTTCCATTCAAGGTCATGTAGCTTGTCTCTCTTGATGTCTATAAAAGACAGATCCATGTTAACACTAACGTAAGCAATCCTTGTAAGCCAAACGCTGTACCTTTGCAACATGTGAGTCTCCGCTCTGTCTCCACCCACCTTGTTTCATCAGGGACATCTTCTTTTTAGGACTGTCTTGTTTTTGTTTAGGTAGAGCCAAGTTTTTTTTTTGTTCAGTCTTGTCTTCGGCACACATAGTCAATGAATTACGCAGCTCCTGACCATGGACGAGAACAGCACAGCAGTACAATCTCAAACACTATACAGTATAATGTATATATATATATATATATATATATATATATATATATATATATATATATTTTAACTTTTACAGACATTGTGTAGCCCTACTAAATATGCAGTAGACAAAGATAAAACAATGTATGATGTGTACATGCACAGTCAAGGGTGTGGGTCTTAGTGGTAATGTTAGTTACATTGGAGGGGACACATTATAACCATGGGCTCTAGGGTTCGTCCCCCAGGGAAGTCTGAGAGTGAAAAACTTTATTTTCTTGTACTCTAAGAAATAAATCTGTAAAAAAACAGAAACTGTTCTGGTAGCTTTTCACCCGGAGTTTGCTGTAATTACAAAAAACAGATACATATAGCCTAATATGGGTGTCACTTAAGTACAGTAAAAATACACAACATTTTCTGTTATTTAAAATATCCCCTGCATCCTCTCAGAAATGTATTGTAATTGTGCTTAAACACACCAACCTTTTTTATGCGCTCTGTAGACTGGCTTTTACTGCTTGGCACTTTGACCTGGATCCGTCTTGTCTCCATTTCTCTCAAGTCTAATCAATGAAGACATTTTTTTCGTTGTATAAAACAAACACACTTTCATTGATTGGCTATAACTGTACAGTCTCCTCCCCTGCTTAGTTTTCCAAATCTAATCACTTTATCAGTGTGATTTCCCAACAAGACAGCCAGAAAACCCACATTTGGTCCTCCTGTTGAAATTATAATGTTAAATGTTTATGAAGCATGGTGTGGTGATGAAATGGCTGAGATTGCTTGTGGCATCCTGTGCTGCTCGTTCTGTACAAGCAGCAGAAACAATTTAAACTTATTTGTTTGTTGTTATTTACATTCTCTCTGTATAGCTAGTGACCTAATTCCCATAAAACAAAATCTCAACTAGAGATGTTCTAAGTTGGCGAAATGGTCCTCTAGGACATAAGGTAGCTTATCTAACATTAATTAAACACATGGCTGCATATTTAAAAAAATATATATAAATGTTTAGTCTAACCAAATGAGCACAACTATTGCCAAAAAAACGTTTCAGGTTAATAACCTAGCTATAACGTTAGTTCTGCGCTAACGTTAAACTTAGCTAACCTAGCTAGCTACAGGTGTCTAAAGCTAATGCAAGTAACGTTAGCTAGCTAGCTAACTTAATGTTAACGGTTGTTTTTTATTTAATTTCAACATTCCTGTAGCGTAATAGCTAGCTAACATTATAGGCTAGATTAAATTAAACAGTTTTCATTTGATATTGATAAAGAACTCAACCTACCTTTTTACTCTCGCAACTTTATCACAACCGGTCAGACAAACAGATAAACTAGCTAGCTAGGAACTAAAGGGGGTCTGTTTACGTTTAACTTAGCTAACGGCTAACTTGTCGACTGTAGTCATGGTAACTGCCTTAAAAAACAAGGGCACGTTTAATCTCTAAACGGTGTGCAACTGCTTTGAGTTAGCTATGTTTTCTCCATAGACTGTACATTGGGTTTATGGTTTATGGTTTATGGTTTATGGGTTTTCAGGGGGGCTTCAAACTGTTTCAGGGGAGGCTCAGTGAATGGAAGTACATTAGTTATTGCATACGTTATCAATAACAGATTTTATAGAATAACCTAAATGTGTGAAGAGATAGTTCATAGACTACCGTATTTTTGGTAATTATTTTTACATTATATTAAATAAGATGAACAGAATGACTAGATGTTTTTTCTCAACTAAAGATAGTACTCCTAAAACTTTGCACTTGTGTTTTCCCTTTATTCATTATACCATTCATTATATTCATATTATGAATATTATGAATGGCTTTTCACTGGCAGCTGTCAATCAAAATCAGTGGATCAGAACTATAACCAATATATGGAAATAATAACTATTATAGACAGACCTTTTTTATGTATTTGGTGTAGTCTAAAGGTATATCAAACAGCATTATTAGGCTTTATTGGCTCAACTGTTGAGCGTCCGTGGCATCAAATAACATAATCCTGCATTTGAGTAAAATTAAATTTTTCCCAAGCTTTGTCTGAGGGGAGGCCCACTGTCTCAGAGTTTCAAACCCCCCTGGTTTAAATCAATAAATATAAATGAGTCAATAGTTCAATAAACAAATGAAACAATATGAACACTGCTGCTTGCTCTGATGCCATTGCTATTGTCATATTATTAGCCTATAGGATTTCATATATTAGTACTTTCCTATACTGTTACTGCCATTCCTTCTGTGGCCACCGTGGAGTTATACAGTACAGTACATATGTACTGCAGCAGTTTGTCCTTCTCTAACAATTTGGTTATACCTGGAGTACCTTAAGTTAGCGGCTGTAGCAACTTGAATTCTGTTTTTTCTGGGAATACAGAATCATAGAATATCACTAGACTTATTTTCAAATGTAAACTGTTTATGTGTTGTGGAGCTTTATATTTCTGTTGATTTTGATGGAAAATGGAAAAATAATATCACATATTTGCTTTCTACTTTCTGGTTGTAATGACTCCTTCCCAAAAGCGATTTATCTCTTCCACACAGGTCTTTCCATTACAAAATCACAGAAAACCAGAGCTGCAAACAATGTACATTTCCACCAAGCGGATTATATCGGCTCATAGCAGTAAAGGTGAAAATACAAGACGGATCTCAGACTGTTTGAGAACACATCCTCATACCCACAGCTCAAAAGGATCTGCAGCAGGGAAATGCATCCGTCAAAGCTCCAATCTAATCAACAAAACCCTGCGGCAGAATCAGAATAGTGTCTGTCGTCGACCTTAAAAGATGATGCTGATTGGCTGCGGACGGCTCTCCAATGCAGCAAAGTGAGTCAGCAGGTTTGGTACATTGCACCCAGGAGTGATGCTTCCCATCTCTACAACGCCCCACCCCCCTCCTCTCCGCCTGTTACATTAGCCAATGAGCTGAGTTAGAGAGCATCCCTCCTTTTAAATCCTCCCCAGCATGCAATGGATCTATGTATTTGAAAGCCAGTACTACTGCTATCATTGCAATACATTTTGCCAATATTCAGGATATTTCAAATTTGATGTGATTGTTCTTTAAAAAAACGAAATGCATTCCATCTGCTTCCCAAGGAACATTTTCTCTTTGTAAGATGAAAAAACCCCACACAAACTATTCAGACATGTTGAGACCTTTTGAAACCTCCAATAAAACAAACACTGCAGGTGACCCGCCAACATAATTTGTTTTTACAAGCAATGCAGCAAGTTATTGCAAATTGTATTGATTATTCTAAATGTGTTCTCATTAAAAGACCGATTACAGCCCCTGTATCGGTCAGACCTGAGACTTTAGACCTCTTTTCTGCTTTTCCCTTTTCTCACATCCTTCCCAGCATTCCCCCCTTTCCCTCCTCCTCTTCTGTGCTGCAGTGCCACAAATCTGATCCTGCGAACTCAGTCGGACAGAGCCACGCCCATCCGTCCCGTCCCCAAGCAGAGGAACACAAAAAAGGTCCCAAAGCACTGCAGGTTCAGGGATACAGTCCCTGAACCTGCAGTGCACAGACAGGGAGAGAACTGAAGGATGCTCAGAGGTCTCATTTCATTAACGTCCAGTAATCCAGCTGCAACCAGAACCTCCAAACTGTTAAAGGCTAACTACCTTTTTTCCAACCTGGACCCTATTTTCCTATGTTTTTATGAGTAAGTACCTGATGGGAACAACAGTCTTAAACAGTGGTCCAGTTTTAAGCGTGAACGATGTAACAGCAGCCACAGACTGGGCTCCAATGTAACCCTGTGAGGCAAATGTGCATCGTCAATTTTTGTCCTCTAAAAGTGCTTTATTTTTCCACTGAAAGGCTCATATGACTAATCTAAGTGTCTGGCATTATTGAAAGGATCCCTTCAGCGATAGGGCTTTTAAAAACCTTTTGAGACCTTTCTGTTTAACCAGAAACAGCCCATATGTCGCTAGCGCTGAACCCACCAGACGCTATTTAGTAAATCAGTACTTTTAGTGTGTATGGAACATATTTTCACATGTAAATCGATAAACTATGTGTTTTATTTCAACCAAAACTAGAGTTGTGATGGTTGGAAAACTGGAAAGACGACCCAAAAACGGCTTTTCATAGTTTTATTTTGTTTCTGTCGACTTTGAATGAAGTGTATTTTACGATAGTAAAATGACTGTTTATTTGCATGTGGTCTGGTGGCTTTAGCGAATGCAACTTCTTGGATGTTTTTATATTAAAAAAATAGACTTATTCTTTAACAGAACGGTTGACCTCCTTAGAAATCCTTTCCATAATGATGTCAGACACTTAAAATATTAATCTGAGCCTGTCAGCAGCAAAACAAGCACTTTTATAAAGGTAAATACAAGCTGCACAATCGCCCTATTACCTTCATTGTAGCTTGTTTCGCCGCTGTCGACTGCAGCGATCTTGCTTAATACTGGACCAATGTCAAGATTTTTGTTTAAAGATTGTTGTGAAGGTTAGTCACAACATAGGAAAATAGGGTCCAGGACTCCTGGTTTAAAAAAAACTTTAGTTACCCTTCAAATTTGAATAAATCTTTTTGGGACAAGGTGCCTGAAATTATATCATATCTGATCAGTGAGAAATATGATAACACATAAATCACCAAGCTAACATCTCACAGGGATTATCAGTGTTTCAAATACATGTTTTTAGATTTTTCTCTCATGTAGACTGAGGCATTAAATCTACAAAACCAAAACTTGTATCAGCGCTTTAAGGTTGCCATCTAATACAGTAATAACAGCCTCTAATATAAAATAATTCATTAAGAATATACATTCATAATATAACTTATATGGATAATGTATCCGTATAAGTTCATTCATTTGGATACAATAGATAATACATACAGAAACATTACAACCAGTCTAAATGTATATTGAGCTCAGTGTATCTTTGCCAGGAGAGTACGTTTCCTCTTTCCAACAGAAAATGAAAATCATCAGTCAAATGGAGATTTTTCACAGCAGACATTTGGACTTGTCAAGTGTCCCAGTTACCCAGATTCTCCACTGAGGGTCTATGCTGCGTTCTGGTTTTATTCCGTCCTCTGCCACGCAGGGACTGCCCATTTGTCCCACGCTCCATTGTTCTGACCTCTCAATAACCCGAAAAAATCCCTCTGGTGCTACAGCACACTAGTCTGATGTCCCTTTGTTTTGAAAAAATAAACCCTCTGCTCCGACATCCCATTCGTTCTGACCATATAGGCTTTTGTGGGCAGGGGCAGCAGATGGGCAGGGGCAGCAGGGGCAGTGGGGGGGCAACGGGGGGCAACGTGGGGGGCAGCGGAAGCGGACGGGGGCAGTGGCCGAGCAGGGGGCAGTGGCAGCGGACAGGGGGCAGCGGCAGGGGGGAGTGGCAGGGGGCTGCGGCAGCGGACAGTGGCAGCGGACAGGGGGCAGCGGCACGGGGTAGTGGCAGGGGACAGGGGGCAGCGGCAGGGGGTAGTGGCAGGGGGCTGCGGCAGCGGACAGGGGGCAGTGGCAGCGGACAGGGGGCAGCGGCAGGGGGTAGTGGCAGGGGACAGGGGGAAGCGGCAGGGGGTAGTGGCAGCGGACAGGGGCAGCGGCAGGGGGTAGTGGCAGGGGACAGGGGCAGCGGCAGGGGTAGTGGCAGGGGCCGCGGCAGCGGACAGGGGCAGTGGCAGCGGACAGGGGGCAGCGGCAGGGGGTAGTGGCAGGGCAAGGGGCAGCGACCGGGGGCAGTGGCAGCGGACAGGGGGCAGTGGCAGGGGCCTGCGGCAGCGGACAGGGGGTAGTGGCAGGGGGCTGCGGCAGCGGACAGGGGGTAGTGGCAGGGCAGGGGGCAGTGGCCGGGGGCAGTGGCAGCGGACAGGGGGTAGTGGCAGGGCAGGGGGCAGTGGCCGGGGGCAGGGGCAGCACTATTATCAGATTGGCCCTCACGGGAAAAGACTCGTGATTGCCACTCCGCTACTGGGTTGGGGTTAGGCGTTTAACCTCCAGTGGCTAAGGTTAGGATAGCCGATTGGTCGATTGGTTTCAGATCCATAACATTGCATTAAGCGTTTTCAGTATTGCTGTTACACATAAAGTGGGTAGCAGTTGAGTGTTTAAAAAACGAAAGAGGAGTCCAGCTTGGTGAAAAAGCATTTAAACTAGTGCTGTGCAATTACTCAACATTTTAGTCCCAGTTTTGGCTCTTAATGCTCATAAAAATGGATTTATAAAAAAAGAAAACGATTATTTTGCACATAACATGCGGGGATTTCACACTTCTAGGTGATCAGATCACTGTTGACTGTTTTAAGATAATAATTATAACATCTTTCCAAAAGACAATGAGTAATCGTGTTAAATAATGATGATTGATCAGATTATTGTGATTATTTTTTTTTTCTTCCATAATCAAGCGGCCCTAATTGAACCCCAATTTAAAGCACTACCACTACAGGACTAATGTTAGCATCAAATCATGCTAGAGAAGACTTTGCAGTTAAGGTTTAATTTGCATTCAAAATGTAAACTCATCAAATAACACCTTAAAATCCATGCATCAGGGAGGCAAAGCAAATATGTATTTGAAAGAACATTCAGTGATTCTGGATACATTCTTCAGCTCCAATTCTACTGACATGTGTTGCATTATGTTTCAGATAACCCGTTTTTGTTGGCATGGTAGAGATAAAAAAGCTGAAATTAAAGCTTTAGTGCACAACTTTTGTATATTAATGAACGTCCGTTACATTCAAGCCATCTCCAAATGACTTGCTCCAAAGCTAATTAAGACTATCAGCTCCACACACCTCTCTCTGTATTTTTCTGTATGGCTATGTTCAGAAGATTGATGTGTGACTTTTTAAACTCTAGTGAAGATAATTACCTCTTCTAAAGAGTCCATCATATTTTATTTTAATCCTCCGTGTCCTCCTTGGCTACTAGCAACTGAGTGGGGGAGGGGTGGGGGTGCGCGATCACGGAAGGCTTGTATCATGCGGACACGCCAGCAGTTTGGTTGTCATTACATTGAATTCCTCATGGGGGCGACAGAAACTACGCACTATAGCTTTAAACATGAAAAATAATAATTATGATCCAATCAACTGACATTTAAAGTAAAGATGAAAAGTCAAGTTGTGTCAAGCTAGTTGTTAATATTTACATAAATGTTGATTGGTTGAGAAATGATTGGTGACACTGATGAGTGAAGGCCTACATCTGAGTCTAGTGTTTCCAGTGTAGATAATATGAAAGGTGTTGGCTTCTAAACCCAATAACATACAGTATGTAATCTTGGCATCCTATATGACACAGTGGGATACCACCACCATATGTTGTGGGAAACCACAGTAGTTTTCAGCCACTTTGCAGACACGTTCATTTCCCCCTCCAATAACGAAAAGCTAGTGAAAATGACATTCATTTATAATTGAAATGGATCTATTTAAAAGGGCTCAGCACGAGCTGATTATTTAAAGAGGTTCAGTGGTCACACATCGTGTGATGAATACAACTGAACTGAAATGAAAGACTGACCCAACATTTAAAAAAAAAGAAAAAAAAGAATCTATATGCAGACAGGCGGCTCCAATTTGTCTTTTATCCATATCTGAGCCAGAGTCTAATAACGCTCTAAGTTCAGAAGGAGAAGAAAAAAAGAAAACAACCAAATACATTTTTTATGAGCTATATAAAAATGCAATTCACGTGAAACATTCACATATCTTCAAAAGCAAACTTTTGGCTCAGATAATGAAAAAGAAGAGCTCACCACAAACAAGGATGAGGCTAATATCTGGATAAGCGATGAGTTTCACCACAAAGCAGAAAATAAGCAACATAAAAATTGAACAACCATACAAATCCAACCTGACTGTTGTTAGATAACAAGGTGCATAACCAACCAATCAGCTTCTTCAGAGTCAGCCTGCTGTTTGTACATACAGCTGTTATGATGCAGAGCCGCCATTTTACCACCTGACGCTAACTATTGATGCAAAATTACACTTATGTCTAGTATTCATTGTATGCTGTTGCATTAAGACTTTCGTTCATTGTGAGTAGGAGGTCCAAACCAGAAAAACTGGGGTGTCAACGTACTTTTGGCCACGTTTTGTACTTGCTTAAGGCCTGTACACACTGGGAGCGTTACAAATAAATAACACGATAATGCTAAATCCTCACCTGGGAATATTTACACCGACAGGCAGGGCTCAAAATGAATATTTTTGACCACCAGCCAAATGGCTAGTGAATGCTACAATTATACCAGACACTCAATAGATTACCATTGTTTTTTTGGGGTTGGTGAGGGACAAATTTACCAGCCACTTGCATATTTTACCAGATTGTGGCTGGTGCTAATTTTGGACCCTGCCGGCAGGTGAACACTGCCGTCTAGGACTTTTATTGTGAAAGGTATTTAACCCTCATGTTGTCTTCCCGTCGACCTGCAACTTTGTGTTTTTCTTGGCTGAAATTTCAACATTTTATTCAAATTTTTTTATCACTTTTCCAATGTCACTTTTTCAGCGTTTTAAAAATGTTTTTGCTGATTTTTTTTACTTTTGTTTTTGTAGTTTATTTTCATCATTTGTCACTTTTTTCAACATTCCTTTGTCATAGTTCTGATATAGAAAGGTTTTGTAAATGGGTCAAATTTGACCCGAGGACAACAGGAGGGTTAAAAGAGGTGGATATGAGAAGCGCTGCCTTTGTCAAGGGTGAAAGCAGTAAAAGTCTGTCCCCTCGGATGGCTCTGTGTTCGGCCCACGACCCCCCACAAGCAAAATCAACATTGTTTTGAAAGAAAATTGTGTCGCTTTGTCACATTTGAGCTCTGTGTGAAAGAACACATGACAGCAACAAAACTGCAAAAACATATATTGCCGCAAGAAAAAGGAAAAAACCACCCCTGGTTTGTAAAGTCCTCATTAGACATCAAGACGTGTGTGCCAATCTACATTTTGGAAAATGGAAGGAAATGTTTGAAAAACTAACACAATCTGGTTATAAAATACATTTGATCGTACATAAATAGAAGACAAAAAGAATAATATTTGTTGTTCGTTCATGTTAGACTACAGATCCAATTAGCAGGGAAACAAGCGACATTAATCAAGCGACCTTTCAAACCAAAAGCCTGAGCCCAAAGCAGCCTTCTGTCCCGTTGGGATGTCCCCTGCAATTCAGAGCGTTATAAAAACAGCAACGTCTTTGGTGTCTTCCATCTGATTCCTGTGCACTGTCCCTTCAGCTCCATTGGAGAAGTGATCACATGTGTGTACATATGTGAGTATATATAGTATAAAACTATTATTTTCTACAAACCTTTTACATTCAGTCATCCCTTTACAAGCATCAGCATGAAAAACCTGTGAAGTTACGGTATAATGCATATTGCAAAGCTGCGACCCCCCTCTTTTTTTATTTTTATGAAGTGGTGTCTTCCATCCATGTGTTCAGTACATTCCTGTGGATGGGTCCACTTTATAAACTCCTACAGTGGGGGAGGGGTGGGGGGGTTGTTGTCAGATAAAACTCTGATAGCTGTAGTTCACCAACCACATCGTCTTCACAAACCATCAGATGATGGAACGACCGGGTCCGTTGCACGCCCGCACACACACACACACACACACACACACACTCTGCTAGGTTTTCACCAGCAGCTGTTCTGAAATGTCCTCTGGTGTTCTCTCTCCTTCGCGGGATTTTTTCCTCTTCTTGTGGCCTGTGGAGTCAACACATGTTGTCAGATAAGGAACCGTTAAATAAAAATGCTGCTATTTTATAAACTGGAACTTAACCTTGTGATTGGGCCTCTTCTGGCTATGGGTCATGCTAACTTTCCTCCGGCGTTGTAAAGAACTACATTTCCATTGCAGTGTTTTGCTTTAAAAACCAATTCCTTTTGCTACGTTCACGCCTCTCATTCACGATGCTCTAGCCAGAGAAATAAAGAAAATTAAAAATAACACCTGACCCCATTTTGGTGTGGGATTTCCAGGGTTGTGTTGCCGTCTCTACGGCCGCAAACGAAGACACCAACACTGACGCCAATGTTTCACCGCCTGATTAGGTGATGGCGTTACCATGGCAACTACCAGCGACGAGTGGAATTTATGTGCTGCCCAGTTTACGAGGATGCTGATTAGGTTAGGGCGTGTTAGTTTAATCAGAGATTAGTTCTTCTACGGAAGCTAAAACCACTTGTGTGGAGGGTTGGGTACCGATACTGGTACCTGAAATTCGGTTCCGGTACCCAATGGTACGTTTTTTCCCGTAATTTCCCTCTGTAATTACAAACAAATATTTCAGTTGTAAAAATTATTCCAAACCTATTTATCCTATTAACATAGATCATTATGTTATTTATTTAGATACTTTACACTCTAAAGAAATGAAACAAAAATAAAAATACAACCCGTCCCTACAACCTATCAATATAATTGAATAATTATTCATTTCTTACTCACTGTAACTTTTATTCTTGTATTTGTATATTATTCTATTTTAGCCCGTTTTATTTTCATCATGACCAATTTTAATTGGTCGTAAATGTTTCATGTTAATGTTTTTATGTGTCTAGTTTTATCTGTTTGCAGTTTATCGCTTATAAGCTATAAGAAAAAGAAATAGAGCCCTTTACAAAACTTAATGAGAATACAAAGAAGGCAAAATACTAATGTATAAAAAGAGGTGTGTGTGTGTGTGTGTGTGTGTGTGTGAGAATCAAAGCAGGGGGAGAGAGAGAGAGAGAGAGAGAGAGAGAGAGAGAGAGAGAGAGAGAGAGAGAGAGAGAGAGAGAGAGAAAAGAAAGGCATAGAAAAGGTTTTGTAAGACTGACTGAGTTTGAGCAGGAGTTTCTTGCCCAGTGTGTCCTCTGAGCCGCTCAGGGACAGGCTGCTGATGAAAGGGGACGTGTCCGTTTCTATGGGAACCGAGGCCATGTCTGAGAGAGGGAAGAGAGATGTAGTCATGCCTCTTTCAATGATGAATAGTTTTGGTCTCTGTTGGAGGACACATTTAAAGTCCTGTATGACTCTCGGAAAAAGTCTGTGTATAAGGTGAAACTAGTGACATCTCTGGGAACTTTTAAAGCTGGCCAATGATTGGTCCGTACTATATGGCAATACATTTGTGTTACCATGTCAGACAGAAATATGTGCATTTCCCTGTTATTTCTGACAATTTGATTAAACAAATGTGTATATTATATAATACTACATATACCCCAATAATAAACCCCAATTAACAAAAACTGGTTAACCCTTGTGTTGTCGAGCATGCAACTTTTTATTTATTTTTTGCGTCAAAATTTAAAACTTTTTTCAACGTTTTGGTCGTCTTTTTCAACACTTGTGTCGCCTTTCCTGATTTTTTTTTCTCCACTTTTTTTTTTGGACGTTCTTGAAGCTTGTTTCAGCATATTTGTCCCTTTTATCATTTTTTTCAAATGCTATACAATTGAATGAAACAACCAAATTCAATGAAAGTGGTTAACTGATCATTTATATTACTTGTGAAGAGCGTTGTAATTTGGTTGCAAGAAAAACAAAAAACAAACATGTAAATAAATCACCAACTCATCAGTTGCTATTTTTATCTCAATACTAATCTCATTTTGGTGCTGGTGATTTTTCTTTGGGTCTTGGCTAAAACCTCTTTATGGGGGCGCCAAAATTCCCCTATGCAGGAAAAACCCTGAAAATGTGAGTAGAAAGCGTCTTTCCGACCAATCAGATTGCATTTCTAAACATAGCAGTTAACAGTAAGACCTCGTACCAGTGTGTGCGTCGGTCTCAGATCTGTCCTCCCTGATGTAAGGGATCTCATCCATCCGGAGAAACACTGAATCGCTGGGACTCTTCTGGCCGTCAGACTTGCTGCCTGCAGCAGATACACATAAACACATCCACGCATCAAAACACACCTGAGACCTGGGGCGACCTCTAGCTCACCCAGGAAGAGCGTGCGACCCATTTAGGCTGAGGCCTTTGCGGCGGCCCAGGTTCGAGTCCGACCTGCGGCCCTTTGCCCTCCCCCATCTCTCTCCCACCTTTCCTGTCTATCCACTGTCTCTGAAATAAAGGGGAAAAGCCCCCCAAAAAACTTATCTTAAAAAAAAATGAATACACGCGAGGCCTTTCCATTTCTGTAATTGATCCACGTTAACAGCCAACAAAAGTCAAACTGCTTCTAACAGGGATCCGTTAACAGGCACAGACTCCTGTATTTTTCTTTATTTTCATGTTTTCTTATCATCTCATTTATATTCAGTCATGTCTCTGTCAGTCTGTTTATCTCTCCTCACACTGCTTTTTGAAAACATCTCTTTGCAGTTTGAAAGAGGTTATTAAACTATTCATCATGAATATTTTGCCCTAATGAATTCAGAGACACTCATTGGACCGTCTCGTACTTATTCCAGTCTGAACTGTGAACCTGCTCCAGGACTGTCATGTCCTGTCTTGTCCTGTCTGTCTCAGGAGTCGAGGACACTTACGGACGATGCGGTTCTTCTCGTTCAGCAGCGAGGTGCTGTGCGGGACGCTGGACTGCTGTCCTCTAGTTCGGGCCGAGCTGGGCCGGCCGTGCTCCCTGGGTGGGGGCATAAGGGTGGTGGTGGTGGTGGTGCTGCTGTGCCCTGGGGGCATCAGCATGGCGGCGTGCTCCGGGGCCGGGGCCTCCGGGGTCGGGGAGTTGCCTTTCTGCCAGACGGCCGTCTGCATCCGGCGTCAGAGGAGAGCTGTCCATGCGGGTGGCTGTCACAGCGTTCTGGTAGTGGCTCCGGGTGATCTGACACACAGGAGCAGAGGATTCTGGGTAGTGTTAAGGGTTGGAAAGATGTTATAGACCTTTTTTTGTGTTTGTAAACATTGATGATGTGTTTGGGCGGAGCCTTGGCTATATCCTTGACGTTCCATGTCCGGGAGAGTTCTGGTGCCGCAGGAAATTCCGGCAGATGCATGTCTTTTTGCCGATGTCCGTAACTTTACGTTTTCTTTGTGTTGGAATTTTAAACCCTGGTGGATTTCTGAGGACTATGGTTACCTGGTCCTCAGATCTCTGCAGGGTAAATCCAGACAGCTAGCTAGACTATCTGTCCAATCTGAGTTTTCTGCCCATGACGACTGTGATTGGTTTAAAGAAATGTCAATAAACCAGAGCATGTTTTTCTCCCATCCTGAAATGCTGTGTTGACTAGCCAGACCTTCCTCCGCTTTGCAGCATGTGGATAGTCCGATAGAGTGAGACTAGGCAGAACCTTAAGCCTGATTTATGGTCTTGCAGAGGCTCCACGCAGAGCTTTTGCCGTAGCCTACATACGTGGTCTGAAGTTTGTACTTGTGAGTTGGTGTCTGTGTCGTAGCGTATCTCTTTAAGAGAATAGCAGGGCCAGTATGTGTGTTCGCGCGTGGGGAGTGTATACTGTATGATAAAAGGCCAAAATTGTAAACGCAGTGTTCCCTGAGGTGGTGTGACATTCAGGTGTTACCTTGATGATCTGCAGATGTGTGAGCTGTCTGACAGAGTAGTCCGGCAGGTAGACGTTCCCCCCCACCGTTCAGTTGGCTCATGCTGCCTCCGTACAGCATGGACTCTGAACGGTCCAAACCACTGCTGCGAGAGGGGGATCTGTGGACTGCAGTAAATGAAGAAACCAATACATCTTATGAAGCACTTTCACAGAAATGGAAGAGACTCGATCAATCGACCCCAGAGCTTCATTTTTCCTTCTTGATGTGAGGCAGGCTCAGCCATTGTAGCTGAAAGTTCAATGACTTGGAAGTAATGGCATATTTCAAGCTGGTCAGAGACATTTAAATGCTGTGGCGGAAGGTTTGTGGAGAGTTTGAGTGCTGCTGATCAGGTTCTTCACTCCAAGTAAAGTGCACATTCACATGCAGTTATTTATTTTTGACAAAATGTCGATTCTTTCAGTTTTCTGATTTTCAGATTGTTTCATTTCTTCTGAGTCCTTGGTGAATACATCTAGTGTGATCGATTTTTAAATACATCGCGATTCTCTCTAGAACAATTCAATGCTCGATTCTGATAAGGTAATAATCGATTATTAAAAATGTGTTGATTTTATCTAAAAGTTAAGGTCTCCAGACATGTACAAATCAGAAAACAGAGTGACGGAAAGAGGACAGGATAATGGGCAACAACTTAGAGTTTAGGCAATAATGCAGAACAAAAAAAAACACAAAAATGGACAAAAGGACAAAAAAATAAATTTTGTATGTATACTCATGATCTAATAAGACATGCATGCATGCAACCAGTAACGTTGAAAAACTATAACACCACACCAGATCTAGCTAGACCAGAAACAAAACAACAGGTAGCTACACACGCCGTTTGGGCTTGCGAGCCGTCCAAAGAGTAGTAACGTTGCGGTTTGAGTGGATGGCGAGCGTGAGAAGACAAAATGGACGCCAATAAGATTCTGAATGGAAAGTTTCCTTTTTAAAAGAAGGCCAAATGTTCCACTGACCAGACCAAAGTGATCTGTGTGTTTGGTCGTTGTGAACTGAGCTATCATCACAGCACGTCCAGTCTGATATACCACTTGATGGCCAAGCATGAAGCTGATGTGAATTCTCCCCCCCCCAGCACTAATACATATGTATGTATGTATATGTACTGTATGTATGTGTGGATGTATGTATAATAACATGGTACTCAATGACGCCGCACAGGGAATTCATATATTAAAAACAGCAAAACAAATACTATACATAATAAAAAGCAAAACAAATACTATACAGCAAAAGAAATACTATACAGCAAAACAAATACTATACAGCAAAACAAATACTATACAGCAAAACAAATACTATACAGCAAAACAAATACTATACAGCAAAACAAATACTATACAGCAACATAAATACTATACAGCAAAACAAATACTATACAGCAGCAAAACAAATACTATACAGCAACATAAATACTATACAGCAAAACAAATACTATACAGCAAAACAAATACTATACAGCAAAAGAAATACTATACAGCAAAACAAATACTATACAGCAGCAAAACAAATACTATACAGCAAAACAAATACTATACAGCAGCAAAACAAATACTATACAGCAAAACAAATACTATACAGCAGCAAAACAAATACTATACAGCAAAACAAATACTATACAGCAGCAAAACAAATACTATACAGCAAAACAAATACTATACAGCAAAACAAATACTATACAGCAAAACAAATACTATACAGCAGCAAAACAAATACTATACAGCAAAAACAAATACTATACAGCAGCAAAAACAAATACTATACAGCAGCAAAACAAATACTATACAGCAAAAACAAATACTATACAGCAAAACAAATACTATACAGCAGCAAAACAAATACTATACAGCAAAACAAATACTATACAGCAAAACAAATACTATACAGCAAAACAAATACTATACAGCAGCAAAACAAATACTATACAGCAAAACAAATACTATACAGCAAAACAAATACTATACAGCAAAACAAATACTATACAGCAAAACAAATACTATACAGCAAAAACAAATACTATACAGCAACATAAATACTATACAGCAAAACAAATACTATACAGCAAAACAAATACTATACAGCAAAACAAATACTATACAGCAAAACAAATACTATACAGCAGCAAAACAAATACTATACAGCAGCAAAACAAATACTATACAGCAAAACAAATACTATACAGCAAAACAAATACTATACAGCAGCAAAACAAATACTATACAGCAAAACAAATACTATACAGCAAAACAAATACTATACAGCAAAACAAATACTATACAGCAGCAAAACAAATACTATACAGCAAAAAAACAAATACTATACAGCAAAAACAAATACTATACAGCAGCAAAACAAATACTATACAGCAACATAAATACTATACAGCAAAAACAAATACTATACAGCAAAAAACAAATACTATACAGCAAAAACATAAATACTATACAGCAAAACAAATACTATACAGCAAAATAAATACTATACAGCAAAAACAAATACTATACAGCAAAAACAAATACTATACAGCAAAACAAATACTATACAGCAAAACAAATACTATACAGCAAAACAAAAATACAAAAACAAATACTATACAGCAAAACTATACAGCAAAAATACTATACAGCAAAACAAATACTATACAGCAAAACAAATACTATACAGCAAAAACAAATACTATACAGCAAAACAAATACTATACAGCAAAACAAATACTATACAGCAAAACAAATACTATACAGCAAAACAAATACTATACAGCAAAACAAATACTATACAGCAAAACAAATACTATACAGCAGCAAATACTAAACAAAAATAAATACTATACAGCAAAACAAATACTATACAGCAACATAAATACTATACAGCAAAACAAATACTATACAGCAAAACAAATACTATACAGCAAAACAAATACTATACAGCAGCAAAACAAATACTATACAGCAAAACAAATACTATACAGCAAAACAAATACTATACAGCAAAAAAATACAAATACTATACAGCAAAACAAATACTATACAGCAAAACAAATACTATACAGCAGCAAAACAAATACTATACAGCAAAACAAATACTATACAGCAAAACAAATACTATACAGCAACATAAATACTATACAGCAAAACAAATACTATACAACAGCAAAACAAATACTATACAGCAAAACAAATACTATACAGCAAAACAAATACTATACAGCAAAACAAATACTATACAGCAAAACAAATACTATACAGCAAAAAAAATACTATACAGCAAAACAAATACTATACAGCAAAACAAACTATAAAAAAACAAATACTATACAGCAAAAACAAATACTATAAACAGCAAAACAAATACTATACAGCAAAACAAATACTATACAGCAAAACAAATACTATACAGCAAAACAAATACTATACAGCAAAACAAATACTATACAGCAAAACAAATACTATACAGCAAAACAAATACTATACAGCAAAATAAATACTATACAGCAGCAAAACAAATACTATACAGCAAAACAAATACTATACAGCAACATAAATACTATACAGCAAAACAAATACTATACAGCAAAATAAATACTTTATAGCAAAATAAATACTATACAGCAAAATAAATACTATACAGCAGCAAAACAAATACTATACAGCAAAACAAATACTATACAGCAAAATAAATACTTTATAGCAAAACAAATACTATACAGCAAAATAAATACTTTATAGCAAAATAAATACTATACAACAGCAAAACAAAACAAATACAAAATGTATGTATGTATGTATGTATGTATATACTGTATATACTATGAGCTTGAAAAACACATTTTAGGAATAAACTTTAGGGCTAAATTAGGATTATCAGTTTAGTTTGAGGATTTAAATCTGGAATAGTTTCTTGTACTATGTATATATTAATATGTAATATATTTACTGTAATCCAAAAATGACCCCCATGCATCATCAGACATTAAGGAACATGCTATTGTCTTTTCTGACATCATTGCTAATGCCGGTATTTTCTCCTTTTGTAATTTCTGTTCTGTGACATAATGTTAGACAGACCGGCCGGGTTGCCAGATATAGGTGTAAAAACGACGCTCTCCAGTATTTTGAATTTGTACTGCAGTAACTATTTTAAACACTATCTGTCAGTATTACATATTGCACCTTTAAGTTTAACGTGTAGTTAGAAATGTGAAGAGGAAGGAGGTTTGGTTTGGATGTTAGGAAGCGGTTTTTCACAAGAACATAAACACAACTGTGTGTGTGTGTGTGTGTGTGTATTTCTACCTGATGGCATGATGGAAGGAACTCCAAAGTAAGAAAAAGCTCCATTCTCAAACTTCAGCGCCTCCTTACCAAACTCCACCTCAACTCGACCCTGAAGAAACACAGAAACACGGCGTGAGCCGGCCAGCTTCTGTCTTGTCTACTTGCAGTATTTCTTGCAGCATTAAAAGCTGGTATACCTGCAGGACCAGGACGAAGTAGTCCACGGGTTTGTTGCGCTGGAACAGGAAGTGCTGCGAGGCTCGCTTGTTCTTCTCATTGAAGTTGAGTTCCTGAACCACGCTGGGGTGTTTGATCAGCCTCAGCAAGATCTTCTCTGAGATGTGAGCGGGTTTGAAAGGCTCCACCTCTGACAGAAGGAGGAGAGAAGAGATGACAACATGTTCTCGTGGCCCAATCAGGAGGACTGGCCATCACACTCAGGACTCTGGCTGGTATTCATATTAAAAAATGACCAGGATGAAGGTATGCCAAACTTTGTCAATAAAAGCCAAATGCAGGATATAATCTTAACCGAGGTACAAACGCTTACTTTTGGCTCCCAAATACCTCTGTGATCTCTTCCACACTTCCACCCTCTCTGGACGTCAGTTCTGCTGCTCCTGTGGAACGGTCTCCCTGTCTCAACCTGAAACCTTAATCCTTTTTCTTTTTTTAAATTAAGATCCATTTTTTAAGCCTATCTTTTCCATTCACATAGTTTTTGCCTGTTTTCATATAGAATCCCCAAACAGCAAGCGATATGAAGAGTGGATTTGTTTTTAAGGTCCTGTAGGATGTAAACTAGACCAGCTCCAGATTTCCACCAGACCTGTGAGGAAGCAAAAGGCCATGTGGCACCATCACTGTCCCATGGAAAGATTTGAAAATTTCACTTTATGAGGTTTTTTAACATTAATATGCGTTCCCCAGCCTGCCTATGGCCCCCCAGTGGCTAGAAATGGTGATAGGTGTAAACCGAGCCCTGGGTATCCTGCTCTGCCTTTGAGAAAATGAAAGCTCAGATGGGCCGATCTGGAATCGTGCCCCTTATGAGGTCATAAGGAGCAAGGTTACCTCCCCTTTCTCTGCTTTGCCCACCCAGAGAATTTGGCCCAACCATGAGAGAGAGACATCATGGCTTTCAAACAAGCAAAGTGGCAGTTGGTCAAGGCCGCACCCCCAGCCTCCATCTCGCCCCTCTTCTCCTCAAAAGCTACAGACTCAGAAATGGCACATACTAAGGAAAGTTCATTGTAGGACTGGCTCTAGTGGCTGTAATTCTGCACCAAAGCTGAATTTTGGGAAAGAAACTTCAGATACAGTATTAGGGGACCACTAAGGTCTATATAAAAGAGACTTCAGATCCAGTATTAGGGGACCACTAAGGTCTATATAAAAGAGACTTCAGATACAGTATTAGGGACCACTAAGGTCTAAATAAAAGAGACTTCAGATACAGTATTAGGGACCACTAAGGTCTATATAAAAGAGACTTCAGATACAGTATTAGGGGACCACTAAGGTCTATATAAAAGAGACTTCAGATACAGTATTAGGGGACCACTAAGGTCTATATAAAAGAGACTTCAGATACAGTATTAGGGACCACTAAGGTCTATATAAAAGACTTCAGATACAGTATTAGGGGACCACTAAGGTCTATATAAAAGAGACTTCAGATACAGTATTAGGGGGACCACTAAGGTCTATATAAAAGAGACTTCAGATACAGTATTAGGGACCACTAAGGTCTATATAAAAGAGACTTCAGATACAGTATTAGGGACCACTAAGGTCTATATAAAAGAGACTTCAGATATGGTATTAGGGGACCACTGAGGTCTATATAAAAGAGACTTCAGATACAGTATTAGGGGACCACTAAGGTCTATATAAAAAGAGACTTCAGATACAGTATTAGGGACCACTAAGGTCTATATAAAAGAGACTTCAGATACAGTATTAGGGGACCACTAAAGTCTCTATAAAAGAGACTTCAGATACAGTATTAGGGGACCACTAAGGTCTATATAAAAGAGACTTCAGATATGGTATTAGGGACCACTAAGGTCTCTATAAAAGAGACTTCAGATACAGTATTAGGGGACCACTAAGGTCTATATAAAAGAGACTTCAGATACAGTATTAGGGACCACTAAGGTCTATGTAAAAAGAGACTTCAGATACAGTATTAGGGGACCACTGAGGTCTATATAAAAGAGACTTCAGATACAGTATTAGGGGACCACTAAGGTCTATATAAAAGAGACTTCAGATATGGTATTAGGGACCACTAAGGTCTATATAAAAAAAAGAGACTTCAGATACAGTATTAGGGGACCACTAAGGTCTATATAAAAGAGACTTCAGATACAGTATTAGGGACCACTAAGGTCTATGTAAAAAGAGACTTCAGATACAGTATTAGGGGACCACTGAGGTCTATATAAAAGAGACTTCAGATACAGTATTAGGGGACCACTAAGGTCTATATAAAAGAGACTTCAGATACAGTATTAGCGACCACTAAGGTCTATATAAAAGAGACTTCAGATACAGTATTAGGGGACCACTAAGGTCTCTATAAAAGAGACTTCAGATACGGTATTAGGGGACCACTGAGGTCTATATAAAAGAGACTTCAGATACAGTATTAGGGGACCACTAAGGTCTATATAAAAGAGACTTCAGATACAGTATTAGCGACCACTAAGGTCTATATAAAAGAGACTTCAGATACAGTATTAGGGGACCACTAAGGTCTCTATAAAAGAGACTTCAGATACAGTATTAGGGGACCACTAAGGTCTCTATAAAAGAGACTTCAGATACAGTATTAGGGGACCACTAAGGTCTATATAAAAGAGACTTCAGATATGGTATTAGGGACCACTAAGGTCTATATAAAAGCATCCAAAGAGCACAAGGTTAAGGGGCCTTTAACTTCAACTCAATCCTATTCTAAACAAAAGGCCTAACATTCTCTGTCTCTTAAAGAACTGAGAGAAGAGTTTGGATGATATCCCTTGTCTCTCCTTCCCTGAGAGGATTCAAAACATGAGGATTTGTTCCAAAGTGTAGAGATACAGCAGCAGAGACACGCAGCAGCGAACTGATTGGCTGTTACCTGTGGACAGGAAGCGGTGTGTTGCCAGGAGAAGCTGAGGAGAGATATTCACTTTCATCTCGTTCTCTGACAGTTTGAAGATGGAGAAGTCCTGCTGCTTCCGCTCGTGGTGAGAAACTCGGCGCTTCGTACGATTATCAGCTGATTGGGCAGACACACACCGACACACAGAATGAGTAAGTCACACAGCTCTTACTGCCTGCATGTCAAACTTAAGGCCTGCGGGGCAAATCCAGCCCCAATAACAATTTAGGTCCACAATACATTTTGTCCCGCCTAATTTTGTCACTTTTTACAAAGTTTTTGCCAATCAAACTGTAGGTGAGAAGACTATTGAGACATGCAATAATAAAGTCAAAGATATTTGACTCTTTCAATGACATAAAAGCAACAAACTCTACATGTCTGGCCCTCGATATGATTCTTATTTTTCAGTGTGGCCCTTAGGGAAGTTGAGTTTGACACCCCGGTCTTAAGTCATGCAAAACATTCATATTTTGAGTGTCTGTGCGCATGTATACGTACTGTAGAGGTCCGTCTCGTCGAGGATCTCTGACTTGATGATTTCCTCGATGACGTCCTCCAGGGTGACGATGCCCATCACCTCATAGAAAGGGTCGCCCTCGCCCTCGTTGTTCACCCGCTGCACGATGGCCAGGTGGGACTTCCCTGGACAAAAAGGGCGACCCAGTCATCACTTTTAACCCAGATTGCATTTAGAAAATACTTTACAGGGGAAAACATTTGGACAAAGCAAAATGCAACTGCAGTGTTTTCTCTAGGTTTGTTGAAGACTTAGGTGCACGTCTAAAAAAAAACAACTAGTATTTGGTCTCTAAAACTAGAGGACATGATAAAATAATCACACTTGATGTCAAAGACATATCTACTATGTCAATAATTATATCAATGTTCTCTTTAACTACAAAACTGTAATTACCCAAAATAACATGATTGATTCCACACAACGCTCTTTGGCAAGTACACATCTCTACTTTCATTAATTTTGGGGCGTCTTATTCAATTTTATAGCATTTGAAAAACAAATTGAGTGTTTTTTAAATAGTATTGAGTAAAAGTTGACATATTCCAGTCTGTGATTATCCATCAACATCCATTCTTTTAATTATTCCTAATTTCTGCTTTTCTAACTCAAACATTAGCTATAAATTCCTAAAAGCGAGGTTCATTGGACATAAATTCCAAAAATAACTGTAAAACTAAAATTAATAAGTTAGTGTTACGTAGTGGTACTGATGTCTAAGACAATCAGTACCTTCAGCAAAAGACTTTAGAGCAGCTATTTTCAGCACATTTTAATGTATTGATGTTTTTTTTTATTTCTGAAGAACTGAATAAATCCCATATTTTTGCTCCTTGTCCAACATGACACCGTGACTTCGCGTAAACATACACGTAAATGGTAATAAATAATCTAGTTAATTATCTAAAGGGTTGGACTCGCCACCAATAAATGTTTTCCTCTGATTCAGGTGATGAGATAATAACCAGGATGCAGATGCTCGGTGCAATGTCTGCTTATTGTCAATGATAGGTTGGTATATATGCATGTAAGAGTTCAAATAGAGTTAACCATTCATAGGGCAAAGTCAGCATGAAGTGGACACTAGGGTGCAGGAATAGATCAGAATGTGTAAACGAGTAGAATTGCTTCACAAATAAGGAGTCGTGTCAAAGGTAACTCCGTCTCACAGAAATAGATCAGCTGACCACTGCAGGACAAGAAGACACGCGGTTATTCTGATGTTCGCCGGTCACTCTTGATGGACAGCCGTGTGTCTGCTCACTGTATCATGAAGGTTTGTTCACTGTTTGAATAAAGCTGCAAATGATCTGAAATCTTTGGACTCATCATGTTTAAAGTCTTCATCATCGTCTCCTGATCTCAACCCTTTATCAGTCAAATAAATATGATGTGATTTTGGCTGGGTCCCAGATTCCATACTAACATGCTATTTAGTACCCTTTTTTAGTATGTCCGATATCTTAGAATGAAACCAATAGTGCCTGAATTGCATACTATTTCTGGTGAAATATTACATTATGCAAACACTGGACACTACACCGGCATAAGTACCCCACAATGCAATGCGGTAGTAACAACAAGGTTCGAAACAGACAAACGGACAGCAACCAATGAGCTCTGTGACGTCAGAAAGACTTTACATTTCTACATATACAAATCTGTCATTTTGTCACCTGTGACTGTCGGTCTAGTTGTTTTCCTTTTAAAATAACCTAAGCATTATCTGGCGATTCAGTTATAGCGCAGGTTGGCAGCGGTTCCCATGGTTACGCGCCTCCAACGGCAAGGGAGTGACATAAAAAAATTACAGCTTAGTGCATCCGCAAAGATACACACTACTGTTTACACAAAAGTACGTAGGACGATAGTAGACATAGTGAGTATGCGATTTCGGACACAACCTTTGTATTTTATATTTGTATTCCGGATTAGATGCGAGTAGTGCTGTCTCTTCTCACATGACTCACACCGAGTGGGAGCTCTGCAGCCCGATGCTCAGTAAGTGGAGCAACAGGCGCTGAATGCAGTGGGTGTAACACAACACAAGAGCACATTCCATCACACGGATACACAGTCCAGAGTCTGCTGTGCCTCCGCTGTGTTTCCAGGAGGATGAGTGTGTGTTTCTCGAGGTAAAATGCTGGGGTGTTTCCAAAGACAAATGGAGTCATTAATAATCTGTGCACTGCTGGGGGAAAAACTTCTTCCGCAGAAGGAAATAAAACATAAGAGGAAGGCTTGGTCTTAAATGGGATTCAATTTAATTATTTTAAGCGAAGCGGAAAGAACAAGAAGAAAGGTGTGTGTGTGTGTGTGTGTGTGTGTGTGTGTGTGTGTGTGTGCGTGTGTGTGTGAGCGTTTTAACGAGGCACTGCACTGCAGACAGCAGCAGGTTGCGTATTGTGTCATTTATTCATCCCTCCGTTACATAATTCACAAGTTTACTGTCAGACAGACAGACACACACACACTCCCTGTGTACACACAGACACACACACAGTCTTGTCTCACTATCTTTATGGGGACCAGTCATTGACATAATGCATTCCCTAGCCCCTTACCCTAACCTTAACCATCAAACCTAAATGCCTAACCCTAACCCTTACCCTAACCCTAACCATAACCTAATTCTAACCCTGATCCTAAAACCAGGTCTTAACCCTCTAACAGCCCTTTAACGTTATGGGGACCAGCATTTTGTCCCCACAAAGCTGTCAGGACCCCATAAGTATACTGTATTTCCAAATTTTGGTCCCCACAAATGTAGTTAAACATGGTACACACACACACACACACACACGTATAGACACAGACAGAAAACAGAGAGAATCCTTGTTTGTAGCTCCTCCTCAATCAGCTGGCTCCAAATCAACTTCCTCACTCGTGAGATTCTCTCTCTGCTTCTGCACTCATGCCTGCCAAATACTACCGAACACACACACACACACACACACACACACACACACACACTGGCAGAGCTGCATTCAGCTAAATAGGTCAGTCTTACATACAAAATAGCTTGGAAGAGGAGAGAGGAGAGAGTATTTTCAGGCCTATATGTTTTTCTCTCTGTGTTCTTTAGATTTGGCTTATTTGTTTCTCCATCAGTGTTCACTTCAGTGTTCACGTGCTAACACTTCTTTTTCCTTCTAGTATTTCTTTGACCTCCCAACCTTGTCTAATTTCCTTGATTTCCTTCTTAAAGGGCTAGTTCTGATTTTTTTCTTGTTGTTTTAAAGGGTTAGTTCAGATTCACCAAAGTTGCACAATAACACTAACAAACTAACTGATTGAGGTAGACTAGCAACTCCCGTGTTCTGCACGGTAAAATGGAGGCTGGTGGCTTTGAAGATGTAACAGTTTCATTAATATTATTTCAAAATGGAGCTTTACAAGAGCTTAGTCAGAGGGGTTAATTTATACAGAGCTCCTTCGAAGAAATGCCTCCTTTGTTCCTGTCCGTTCATTCTGTGTCCAATGTGAGGAGCCACCTCTTTCAGATGGCAAGACCTGAAAATGTGGCTAGTAGGCTAGTCTATAGCCACAACGTTCCACTTACGCTATTGGTCCATTGCCGCAGGAAATTCCCCTGGATGTCTCTCTTTTTGAGAGTTTAAGTTTTAAACTCTGGTGATTTTATGAGGACTATGGTTACCTGGTCCTCAGGTCTCTGCAGGGTGAATCCAGACAGCTAGCTGGACTATCTGTCCTATCTGAGCTTTCTGTTGCACAACTAAAACAACTTTTTTAATGTACACGTTCCACCAAAATAAGTTCCTTACTAGCCAGACCCTCCCCCGCAGCGCGCTGTGGAGGAAGGTCTGGCAATGCGTGACTAGCTATTAGGCTAAACTCAGATACTTCACTTTATCAAGTGTCACTGCAGGGTCCCATGTCCTATTAGGACTATTAGCAATAGATTTAGATGGATTTTAAAATGATTTTCTTCAGCTAATCAGGATAAGGGCTGATCAGCTGAAACACGAACTGTGTACATTCATTCAGTACTTTTTGCACATCGTCTGTTGTTTGTTGGTTTGAAAAACTGCTGCTGTAACAAGTGAATTTCCCCATTGTGGGATGAATAAGGTATTATCTAATCTAATCTAACAATATAATGGACAAAGAGAACAGATGGCAGGGAGACGAACTGTAAATACAGCACACTGAATATTTTATACTCTGCCTCCTGGGACAAGGACAGTAACAGGGACAGAGAGAGAGGAAAGGATTTAGAGGGAGAAAATAAAGGACCGTGGGGGTTGGATATGGCCGTGAAAGGGCAGTAGTGTCTCATGTAAATCAATCCATGTCAACAGAGGACCAGGATAAATAAAATCCCACCAGAGGGTTGGATTTAATGTCATTATTGGCACAACAGGGATGCAATTATATGACGATGGTTACCAACAAAATAAAAATGATCTCATATTGTGGGGTATTTTGCTCTCAAAATCAATAAGAAACAGAGGATTTCTAGTCCCTCCCTCTTTAGTCAGCAAAATACAACTTGGCTGGTTGGCTGGAACGTGGGTGTGTTGTTTTGGTGCACAGCCTTTAAAAAAAAAAGAATTGTGCTAAAACCATGCAGGAACTCATTGTGCACCTTTAAGCTAACGTTAGCTTTGAAACACCATGGGATTTCCCAAACTGAATACACACCGCACATACAGTATAAACACTAAACAGCTTTGCTAGCTCAATCATGTTGTAACTAAGATATCTGCTTAAATATTTTGGATGGGTTTAGCTACCATAATGTTAATGTTGTCCGCGAACATCAAGTTCTTGTCGCTGTTTAACTTTAGTCAACCAGTCAATTAAAGGGTAATTACTGTGTTTTTTCAACCTGGAGCCTATTTTCTTGTGTTTTTGTGTCTAAGTGAGCAATGGGAACAACAATCTCTGACATTGGTCCAGTATTAAGCGAGATCGCTGCAGTCGGCAGCGGCGAAACAAACTACAATCTAAGTTAATAGATCAACTGTGCAGCTTGTATTTACCTTTATAAAAGTGCTTGTTTTGCCACTGACCGGCTCAGATTAATATTCTAAGTGTCTGACAACATTATGGAATATTATGGAATATTTACTACAGCTGGTATCTTGTTCAGACTCTGAGACTAGATTTTTATTTTTTTTATTTTACTTTCTCAAGCAGACAGAAAGTTTTAAGGTTTCACCACAAATTCAAGTCAGAGCTCTTACTTGGTCACACTGAGACGTCTCCTATTCTATCTGCGTTTTGAAGCTAATGTTTTGGTGGTCTGTTTTGGCTCATGGTTGAATAGAGAAACGTCTCTAGTTTTCTGGCAGAGGGATGCGGACTCTCGTCCAGGATGTGTGTGTAAAATATTCACCGTTCAGCCTTCCATCTGTCTAACTAAGCTTCCCCCGGCACTGGCAAGGCTTTTCGTACCTGCATTGTTCACAGCGGGAAGAGGTGTTACTTGGCCAGTTTCATTTGTGCCTGACACGCTGCTTAGCATTCAGGCCAAAAAAATAAAAAATAAAACCCCAGACCGGCAGACCGGCTCTGCTACACCACGGCAGTGTCTTTTAAATGTGTTGAGATTAGTGTTATTATAACTCTTGGCAGGCAAAGGTGTGTTATATTTTCCAGATACTGCTTCTTTCATACAACTCTTCTAATATACTGCAGCTAATGAGCTCTCACTACCACACATCTCACATACCATTGTTTCGACTTTATTTCAATTTGAAGTTATGATCTGCTTCATGCCGAAAAATACCAATGTTAATGCAGTTGAAACAATGGTTGTACTTAACATAGAGGTATAACAAAAGTTCTTATTTCTTTTGTGTAGGGCCATATTATTATAGCTAAAAACAGGTGATTCATAGAGATTTGGACTTTTAAGATTGCAAATATGAATATTGATGTGTTAACTTTCTATGCGTTCAAACTACAGCCAAGATAGTAGTTACCTTGTTTCAAATGTTTTCTTACTGTGACATATGACATGTTATCTACTCCACAACACTCTGAACACTGAGCTGTGGCTTCACAAGTCGGCTCAGTCAACCTGAATAAAATCTTAAGTAGCCACCAGGCTCATTTAGCAAAGCACATGTATTACAACGGGGGTCTTTACCAGGCCTTTCAATGACCAACTATTATGCTACCAATCCCAAAGTGTAGGGTTTAAACAAACGCTACAAATCTCCTTTAATGCTTTTTGTTGTTTTTAAATTATGTTTCAAATGTTGAAAGCTGCAGACAAACGGCTTCAATAAGAACATTCACAAGATTCAGACTTGATAAAATGCTATCAATCCCCAATCCAGTAATAATTTACCAAAGCAAACGTGATCATTTTGCTTTTAAATGTTCTAAAATGTATTTGAAAGTAATACTATTTGTTCTTTCAGATAGTGTTGCCAACTCCTCAGTAGACTTAGCAACTTTTCAGACCTTCTCAGGGACTTATTTTTATTCTTTAGTGACTTCAGCCCATCAGGGAAAAAGCTGACATATTAAAGACATATTATATTCTAATTCATTTCCATGCATGCTGCTCAGAGTAATCACACTCCACGGCTCTTCACCAGTATGCAAATTGGAGTATGGTGTCATTTAGCAACTTTTAGTGACTTTTAGCTCCTTTGTTTGGTATAGAGTTGAAAATGGCGCCAGGCTGGGAAAGTCGCCCCTGACACCAGACACCTTAAATCTTGATTTATGGTCCTGCAGAGGCTCCACGGAGAGCTTTCGCCGTAGCCTGCGTAAGTGGTCTGAAGTTTTTTACTTGTGCTCTGGTGTGTGCGGCATTTGTGTGTGTGTGGTGCAATGTGGTAGAGCGAGTGAGAGAGTGATGGCGATTAGCTTCAGAGCAGTAGCGACTCTAGAGTCCTAGTGGGAGAAACAATGTGTCTCATCTGTGCTTTTTGACCACAGTGTGAAACCTAGAGCAGGAAAAGTTAACCCTCTCCTTGATTGTTTGAATGCAACGCTACCAAGCCACAGCCGAGCGATGTGCGTTGCCGCGACGTGTAGTTACATTTTTCGAGAGGTGCATGTCAGGCCACGGCGTAGGGTCCGTGTCTCCGTTTACTTAGGTACCTAGCCATGGCATAGACTTTACTCAGAAGCATGAATCACCCTTAACTCTGGCATACTAAGACATGCGGTGATCTGCTTAATCTGCATCGTGTGAACTTGTTTGTTTGGGCGTGAACGTAACATACCTTCATTTGCACACTCTAGCTTCTATTTCTTGGACTTGACATCTAGTGTTAATCTAGAGGTAATAATTCAACTTGACATTAAAAGGTAACTTCTCATTTGGCTAGTAGTTTCCATGAGACAGGCTTTTCTGTAGCATGAGCGCCATCTATTGGTGCTATTCTATAGACTTAAAGGGTAAATTCTTACACACTTTCACCAGTCTGCTGTAGCCTTAGTTTCATGGTAAGTCACATATATTGAGCTCCAGTGTTATAGTTAGGTAAATGTGTTAATTGTGATAATATGTTAGTATGCATGTAGTATATCCACATGGGAGGTCTCACATTTTATATGAGACCACCTTGTGCTAGCTTGCTAGTCTGGTTAGCCTAGCTTGATCACCTAACTTTATGATACAACCGTGGCAACAGTAAACTGAATCATTTCTGTTTTCATTTTAGCAAACTGGAGCTCTTTATAGTGGCGAATGTGATTGTGGAACACTGTTCTGCTATTTACACACCCGTTAGACTAACACTTAAGACTTGATAGTCAAGACGTGAGACTCATGGTGCTTGCTCCTTGCAAAACAACAACTTTGTCCCCCTTTTTGCCTTTTACCCTTTGCTAGCATGTTAAAGTAGACAAATCAAATGCATTCGTAAGACAGAATTACAGTGAGCAAGCTGTCCAGTTGACATATACAGTATAAATGTATATATATATATATATATATATATATATTAGCTCTCAATCAGAAACAGATCAGAGAATAAGAGCAGATAAACTGAGTGCCCCCTGTCTCAACTGTGTATGATGCACTCATACCCACAGCAGTGATACGCTAAAAACAAAAGGCTGTGCAATTGTGGTTGTGTTGCTATGGGAAACAGGAAGAAGAAGAAATACAAACTAGGGAGTTAGCAAAACGCTAAGACGCTATGCAGACGTTTGCACTTATTTGTGTTTTTTTCCCCCCAGGACTCTCAGTGGCAGCATCCTGCTGCAGGGAAATGAACCAGGGAACCTGTGTTTTTCTGCCGCAGTGCCTGAAGTGTTGTTACACACACACACACACACACACACACACACACACACACACACACACACACACACACACACACACACACACAGAGAGAGAGAGACTGAGAGATTGAGCCCTCTGTGAACCAGTGATACAGGAATCATGTTTGTATTCATCACAAAACTCTAATGACATCTGGCTTTCTACAAAATACTACACACACACACACACACACACACACACACACACATGCACACTGAGAGAAAACGCTGACTTTGCAGGGTCTCTGAACATGCAGGAAAGGCAGAGAGCACAGCGAGGCCTGTGATTGGCTGCTGAGCACCCCACCCATTTTATACTCTTACAATAAAGCAGGGGTGCAGCTGACTCCATATAGGAGAGCCAGGGTCCTGCTGCAGAAACAGCTCTGCAAAATGGGGTTAAATGCTCTCTTTTTTTAATGCAGGGCAGGACATTGCAGACTAAAGCTCTGAGACGCACATTCACAGTACTTAAAGGAGCAGTTACAAAGTAAAGATGGTTGCTCAAGGGCAGCTCAGCGGTCAGTTTTGACTTTTACAATAAGTCCAGGGACTCAAACCAGCAACTTTTAGGTCACATTCGCCTATAATTTTCACAAGTTGCCTGCCAAAATGTAGGTCTGGTTTTCTGTAAATAGGGTACAAACACATGTTTAGCGTCTACATAATAAGTGCCCCCCCAAAAAAAAAAACAACAACATACATATTATCAAAGAAAATGTATTTCATGTTACTACAAGGTCTGATTATGAATTATTTTTTTTTTTTATCTCAGGTCTTCTTTGAAAAACAGATCTTCATCTCGAGACTAAGTGTATGATCCGTACATGTAAGTCAGTGTTTTCCCTAGGTTTGTGAAAGAAGTAGCAGGAAGTGTTGGGTGTGGGGTTTAGAGGTCTTTCCTCAAGAAAATGTTATGTTTTTCAATAAAAAAAGTGGACCAAGTATGTTAAAAATTTGATCACAAAAAAAAAGATTTTGGACCATAATTATAGCCAGAAATGTCTTTCGGCTTAGGTGGTGTCAAAAATGACTTGTGTGCTGTGGCTGGGTTAGCTCAGTTGGTTTGCTCCTTGGCGCGGCGGCCGCGGGTTTGACTCCGACCTGCGGCCCTTTGCTGCATGTCATTCCCCCTCTCTCTCCCCTTTCATGTCTTCATCTGTCCTGTGATAATAAAGGCCTAAATTGCCAAAAAAATTCTTTAAAAGAAATATATAAAAGTAAAATTTAAAAACGGCTTGTGTGCTGCGCCTAAGCCTTATAATGGTGGGTAGGGAGAACCCTGCAAATAATTAAAAATTTAAATTTCACAGGAAGTGTCTTCATCCTGACTGTCTGTCCCAGACAAGTTGACAAGCTTGAGCAAAATGTGATAAGAGACACTCACAGAAGGCCTTTTTTTCTTAGACTTGTCTGGGACAGTGTGACATGCAGGGAATCTATAAGATCTAGAGGTCATAATCAAGCAGGTACAAAGACATCTCTTCATACGCGTATGTGTACTGTATGACTTTGGTTTGGATGGTTTTCATATAATAATGTGAATACTATCACAAATGAATAATTTTACAGAATAACTAGTAAATATATTAGTGTTTCTCTGATAAAAATATATTTTCAATGTGGCTGCAATTTACCTCTTCTGAGACTGCACTTCATTTGACCAATTCTTTTTTGACAGGACAGCTCAGAGGACTAAGCCTCTGTACGTGTCCACACGCTCTAACAGGTGAGCTACCCAGGCGCCCATTTGACCTCAATTTAGACACACACACACACACACACACACACACACACCGGCGTGCACACTCACACTCACCTTTCTTGAACTCTTCCAGCATGGCGTCCAGTTTGGTGTCATTGAACACGAAGTGTAGCGGGTGTTTGTAGAACTGGGTGATGGTCTTCAGCGGGGTGCAGTCGTCCGGGTCCACGAACGCGAGGTCCTTGACGAACAGGATGTCCACGATGTTGGAGCGCTCGTTCTCGAACACCGGTATCCTCGTGTATCCGCTCTGCATCATGTCCGACATGGTGTTGAAGTCCAGCACCACGTCCGAGGCCAGCATGAAGCAGTCGCTCAGCGGCGTCAGCACGTCCTCCACGGTCTTGGTCCGCAGCTCCAGCGCTCCCTGGATGATGTTGAGCTCCTCTTTAACCAGGTCGTGGTACGGGTCGGACACGCGCAGCATCTCCAGGAGTTTCTCCCTGGTGTAGAAGTTTGAGATCTCCTGGTTGAGGATGAGGTCCAGCAATTTGCTGATGGGGTAGGAGATGGGGAAGGAGATCACCATGAGCAGCCGCGTCACCCAGATGGTTTTGGAGGCGATGGCGAGGCCGTGTCGCGACGCCACCGAGTGCGGGAGAATCTCCCCGATGAAGAAGATGCCGAATGCGCAGATGACCGTGGAGAGCCAGGTCATGCCCAGGATCTGGCACATCCACACGGCGAGCGAGGCGTTGATGATCGCGGTGCCCAGCAGCAGAGTGCAGAGCACGTAGTTGCCGTGGCGACGCACCGACTCGATTTTCCGCGCGTAGTTCTGCTCTTTGTCGGTGCCGCTGTTCTGGAGGACCTGCAGCTCCACCGGGTCCAGCGCCAGCAGGCTCAGGTTCAGCCCACTGAACAGCGCCGAGAGCCCGAGCAGCAGGACGGACACCAGGACCTGCAGCCAGAGCTCCGGGACAGCCGAGCGCTCCACCACGGCCACCCAGAAATCCCGTGTCCGGTAGTGTTCCCATTTGGATCCGTCAAAGGCGCACATGGAGTAGTATTTCATCTTCTCCCCCCTCCGCAGGTCTTTGGCCAGCAGCTCCACCAGCACTGAGTTTTGACTGGAAGCAGACTTGAAAGAGCCCAAAACCTCGATGTCGGACGTCCTGGCGTTCTTGTCCATGCACATGTTCCGCTTCGGGTGAGCCTGTCCCTCTCGCCCGGGAGTCGGCTCCTCGATGAAGGCGACCCAGGGCGCGGCGTTGTTGGCGCGAGTTGCCGCGGTGCGGTTCAGCCTCTGCGGGGAGGTGGAGTAATAAACCCGGAGCATGAAGCGGGTCCCCTCGGTGGCTTTCAGCACCCCGTCCGCCACGGACAGCTCCGCTCCGGTCTCCTCCGGCCGAAAGCCGAGCAAGCCGAGTGCCGGGGCGGGGAGCAAGGAGCACGCGGCAAGGGAGAGCAGCAGCATGCGTGAAGGAGAGAGCGGAGCCCCGCGGGAGAGCAGCGCTCCGGCCCGGGTCCGCGCGGCCGCATCCTCCGCAGCCATGATGCGGTGTGAGAGGCTCGTTCAGTCCAGAGCTCCGGGGTCACGTGGCGTTGCGTGGTTCCGGTCCATGCGGTAGAGGGAGGGACCAGCAGCTCAATAACCGCGGTGATAATGATGTTCTGTTGCACAGACAGAGAGAGAGAGAGAGAGAGAGAGAGAGAGAGAGAGAGAGAGAGAGAGAGACGCACGCTCTGTGCACTGACGTTACTTTCTAATAATAGCCTCAAGCGTGAAAAATGACTGTTGTTTACATTAAGTTTATTGGGCTGAATCAGTGATTTGTAGCAAATGTATTGTTTTATTTATTATGAAAATACGTGATCATAACAATAATAACAGTTATATTTCTAAGAAACTATCCTAATACTAAAGTGTATTGATGACCCTCGTTAAGCGTTAACTAATTGTGCTTTAAAGCATTTTTAAAATCCAGTTTTCCATCTATTGGTCCCTTATTCCTAAAGTAAAGGCTGTCAACATTGATTTTCTGACTGCCATAAGGCCCACTTGTTAATGAGGGGGTTACACGTTGTAAGTAATGGTTTCATCAGTAATACATGAATAAATGATGTATGCTTTATAGATCAGTTAGATAATAAAGAGACCTTCTGGTTGGCCAGGTTGTTTATCATCGTCCAGCATGTCACTTGCTTTAATCAGGTAGAGCCTCCAACTGACTGTTGAAGCAAATGCAAGTGTTTTTCAGACCAAAAGCCATTTACTTACAGTGTATCTGCATTTACTGTTGACTTTGTTAAATATTAAAAGTAAAATTTGATTAATGACTTACTATAAATACACATATGGTGGTGAGCATTTATTAATAGATTGCATATACACAGCCTGGCAACACAGCCTGGCTTGTAACTGATCTATAAGGCATTAATACATGGTTTATTAACATGATTAAACCCGTTAGTTACAACAAGAAAGTGTTGCAGTTATTGTTTAGATGTTATTTTATGAACAATATTTTTCTGTAGTAAACTATCATTTTTTGATTTGTATTGGCTGAAAAATATTTGTCATAAAAACATAACATAAAAACAAACATAAAAACTGTCATAAAACAGTATAGGACAGTGCACCCCTTCCCATTGTTTGTTTGTGAGCCCCTCTGTGCTCGTACTGCGGAGTTGAATAGCAACCAAAGAGTGATTCTTCTGTCTGAGATTGTTTCATTCCCATTTAAAGGTTTGGGTCCAGTGTGTAGGACTGTCTCCCACCTAGCGTTGGGATCATATCGCAGTCCATGCAGTTCCTCTCTCCTTCTCTGCTAATTGGGAATGATTTAATTGAGATTTCTCTTGCACAGCTACCAGAAGATTTACAACTTTCAGACAGGCTGCCACGTCACATCTACGTCATCAAGCTCAGTTGGAGTCTGCGCAGTAACGCCTAGCCATCACCGGAAAGGAGCTTCTAATATATAATAGGCTTCACTGGTCTCCGTCCAGAACAACGGAGTCTGTTGGTCCATTTCTTTAACTGTCTATGGTCTATCCCGTTTCATGCAAATGTGAATGTAAAATGTCAAGCCAATAGGCAGTGTTGGGCAAGTTACTTGCAAAATGTAATACATTATATATTAATAGTTACTGTGATTATGTTACAATATTACTACCTCTAAATTGTAATGCTTTACACTACTTTTGCGTTTCTTTTGAGTTACTTTAACAGCGGAAGTTTGTGAATTTCACCAACGGATCAATAAAGTCTCCTCTTTATCCACTTAAATATACATAATAGATTATTCATAATATTTTTTTATAATAATATGAATATGCAAAGTAACTAAAGCTATAAAAATAGATAAGTAAAATGTACAATAGGCATGTAGGAGAAAATGAAACTACTCAATTAAAATGACCAAACAGGTGTAATGAAGTACGGCATTGTTGTCAACTGTTTGTTTAAAGCACTTGAATAAGAAATTCATGTTGTTCAGTTTAAAACAGTCTAAAGGAAATGGTCAATTATAGTGTGATTAAAACTCCCTATTTAATTTATTTACAGTAGGCTACTTAATTTACAGCTGATATGTGAAAAGGTACACATACAAATGGCACATCCTAAGGAAAGCTGATTGCTCTAGTGGCTGTAATTCTGCACCAAGGCTGAGTTTTGAGAAAGAGACTTATAGACAGATAGGTATTAGGGACCACTAAGGTCTATATAAAATCAGCATGTCATGGGACCTTAAAGGACCTTGGAGAGGTGCTCTAGTTTTCAGCATCCACAAGGAAAATCACACAAAGTAAACATCATTGCTCCAACATGAAGATTATGTGACTATTTGTGATTATTTATGACCTTGTTATTCACTATTTATTAACAGTATAAAGTGCTTTATGTTTTATGTTCATGATATATGTTATTTGTTATATGTCTGCAACCTTGTTGTTTGTGCTGCTGTTTATCTTGGCCAGGATGCTCTTGGAAAAGAGATTTTTAACCTCAACGAGTTTTCTTTCTGGTTAAATAAAGGTAAATAAATAAATAAATAAAAAAATGTTCTGTCTTTTTTTGAAATGACAGCCTAATTAAGCACTGAGATGAGAAACATAGTTCCAAAACGTTTGTGATTAGCAGTAAGCTGTTTGAGCTTCCCACATGCCTTCCTTAATCTAAAGTTAAGATGTTATTATGGCTAAACCCTCAGGTCCGATAACAGCTGCTCATCACATCCTGATGTTATTGTCACTGTTTCCATGAACACACAAAGTTGGATCCAAACATCAGAATGTGATAAGAAAGATGAGCGGAAGAATGTAGATCCTTCTCATCCTTTATACTGTTATTGTTGAGTGAGTAGGATTGGGCATTGAGAACCAACTCAGAACCGTTTGGAAAGTTTGGTTTCAAATCTGATCATCGGTTCCAAATTTATCGCGCACGGGGTTTGATTTCCGTAGCGGCCACCGTACTTCCAGGCGCACTAAAGTGTGGCTTTACTTTACATTGAAAGACCCCGGTAAAACTGTAAATCACTATTAATTCAAATTCATTAATTCAATAAAAGTTTCCTCTTATCTGTGAAATAAGCATGTGACTTGTTTCAACTCCACCCCCAGAGAAACAGACTCAACCAGTGGTGCAGCCTGATGTATTGCAGTGGGTATTCTGTACTGTATATAAATATATTGGCCTATATATATATATATATATATATATATATATATATATATATATATATATATATATATATGTGTGTCAGAACCAAGCCTTTTGTGGGGGGGGCATATCATAGTGGGGGGGTTTGGGTTTTCTCCCCCAGCACTCTAAGAAATAAATCCGTGAAATAACGGAAAAAGTAGCTCATTACCCAGACTTTCTACTTAATTAAAAATCAGAATTTTTAAGTTAAATAACTGTCAATGGTAAAGAAAGTAACGCTTTCTGTTATATTGTAAATTAAGAGAAATATACCTGTGAGTCACACAACTGTTAATTTACAGATATTTCTTGGAGTGAGGGTTATTCTGAGCATCAAAGACCTCATTTCCTGCATTCGGATACACTTTTATGCACTGATTTACAGTGGAAATACCTTTATTTAGCCTATGCGAAGAAGAGAAACACAGATGACAATTCAAAATATATCAAAGGTATAATAGAAAGTATGTTGTTGCTTAAGTTGTCATTGGGCATTTTTAAGTGGGTGTATGGAAATCCTGGAGCTGTCTTAGTGCGAAGACTGCGTATACCTGCGTATCACGTAGACTACACCACTGGACTCAACACACAGTACAAAGACATAACATAACTACAGATTAGTGACAGGACACACATAAGAAAGACAAGGGTTGGAGCGGGTGGGGGATTACAAGTGTTTAGATTATATCATGTCCGTGTTTCCATCTGACACAAACTTGACCACGGGAACACATATACAGAGGTGGTTTGACATCAATACACACACATACATTGTTTTGACGCAGATACACTCTTCATTCTAAGATTATTCTGAAACGTAAAAGTGATATGATTTGTTATTTGGAAAATAGAAAAGGGGCCTCCGACAAGCTGAAACACTGTTGTCTAAAATAAGTTTTAAGGGGTCAAGCCAAAAACCATGAAAAACAGCTTCAGACAAATAGGACACAAAAGTACTTTCAGGGCTGTTCACATACAGTGGGTACGGAAAGTATTCAGACCCCTTTAAATTTTTCACTCTTTGTTTCATTGCAGCCTTTTTCCAAAAATCAAAAAAGTTCATTTTATTTCTCAGTAATGTACACTCAGCAACCCATCTTGACAGAAAAAAACAGAAATGTAGAACTTTTTGCATATTTATTAAAAAACAAAAACTGAAATATCACATGGTCATATGTATTCAGACCCTTTGCCGTGACCCTCATATGTAACTCAGGTGCTGTCTATTTCTTCTGATCATCCTTGAGATGGTTCTACACCTTCATTGGAGTCCAGCTGTGTTTGATTATACTGATTGGACTTGATTAGGAAAGCCACACACCTGTCTATATAAGACCTTACAGCTCACAGTGCATGTCAGAGCAAATGACAATCATGAGGTCAAAGGAACTGCCTGAAGAGCTCAGAGACAGAATTGTGGCAAGGCACAGATCTGGTCAAGGTTACAAAAAATTTCTGCTGCCCTTAAGGTTCCTAAGAGCACAGTGGCCTCCATAATCCTCAAATGGAAGACGTTTGGGACGACCAGAACCCTTCCTAGAGCTGGCCGTCCGGCCAAACTGAGCTATCGGGGAGAAGAGCCTTGGTGAGAGAGGCAAAGAAGAACCCAATGGTCACTGTGGCTAAGCTCCAGAGATGCAGTCGGGAGATGGGAGAAAGTTGTAGTAAGTCAACCATCACTGCAGCAATCCACCAGTCGGGGGCTTTATGGCAGAGTGGCCCGAAGGAAGCCTCCTCAGTGCAAGACACATGAAAGCCCGCATGGAGTTTGCTAAAAAACCTGAAGGACTCCAAGATGGTGATAAATAAAATCCTCTGGTCTGATGAGACCAAGATAGAACTTTTTGGCCTTAATTCTAAGCGGTATGTGTGGAGAAAACCAGGCACTGCTCATCACCTGTCCAATACAGTCTCAACAGTGAAGCATGGTGGTGGCAGCATCATGCTGTGGGGGTGTTTTTCAGCTGCAGGGACAGGGCGACTGGTTGCAATCGAGGGAAAGATGAATGCGGCCAAGTACAGGGATATCCTGGACGAAAACCTTTTCCAGAGTGCTCTGGACCTCAGACTGGGCCGAAGGTTTACCTTCCAACAAGACAATGACCCTAAGCACACCGCTAAAATAACGAAGGAGTGGCTTCACAACAACTCTGTGGCTGTTCTTGAATGGCCCAGCCAGAGCCCTGACTTAAACCCAATTGAGCATCTCTGGAGAGACCTGAAAATGACTGTCCACCAACGTTTACCATCCAACCTGACAGAACTGGAGAGGATCTGCAAGGAGGAAT
>CM049372.1:30477899-30527899 GCA_026937815.1 Etheostoma perlongum
CTCTATCGGACTATCATGCTGCAAGCGGAGGAAGGTCTGGCTAGTCCAGCATTTCAGGATGGGAGAAAAAAGCATGCTCTGGTTTATTATTTGTTTGCTTTAAACCAATCACACAATCGTCATGGGCGAGAAAGCTCCGGGTTGGGATTTGGGATCACGGGACCAGGTAACCATGGTCTCAGAAATCCACCAGGGTTTAAAATTTAACATTAAAGTTAGGACATCGGCAAAAGGCTGACATCTGGGAGATTTCCTCGGCTTCAAGAACCTGGGCGTCCAGGGTTATAGCCAAGGCTCGCCCAAGCCCATCATCAATGTTTGGCTTCAAAGGGATCTACTTAACCGGAATATCAGAGATCACCGAGACGACAGGCCGGAACTGGGACAGCAGTCAGCGTCCCGCCTGGCACCTCGGCTGCTGAGGCAGAGAACATGACCGTCCGTAAAGTGGCCGCAAACTCCGCAGAGACAGACAGGACAGAACCAGGACCTTGGAGTCATAAAGGAGCAGGGTTGCAGTTTCCAGACTGGAATAAGTGAGCAGTCCAATATGGGGAGTGTCTCTGAATTCATGCGGGCAAATATTCATGATGGACATGGTTTGCCACTCTTTCAGAAACTGCAGAGATGTTTTCAAAAAACAGTATTGAGGAGATAGGCAGACTGACAACAGAGACACATGACTCGAATATAAATGAAGATGTCTAAAAAGCATAAATAAAGAAAACACAGAGTCTGTGCTGTGCGGGATGTTTGACTTTGAAACAATTGGATCAATTACATAGAAATAGAGCCTCGCGTGTATTCATTTTTTGGGGCTTTTCCCCTTTATTTCAGGGGGGCAAGGGCATGAGTCGGACCGAACCTGGGCCGCAAAACCTCTCTCAGCCTACATGGTCGCAGCTCTTCTGGGTGAGCTGGGGTGTCAGCCCAGGTCTCAGGTGTGTTTTTGATGGTGGATGGTATGTGTCTGCCAAGGCAACAAGGAGTGCAGCGGCCGAAGGGGTACAACGTTTGTTTCTCCGGATGGATGAGATCCCTTACATCAGGGAGGACGAAGATCTGAAATAAGCACACACTGAATTTTTGAGGTCTTACTGTTAACTATGTTTAGAAATGCAATCTGGTCGGGAAAGGCGCTTTCTATACATTTTCAGGGTTTTTTCCTGCATGAGGGAATTTTGGCCGCAGGGGTTTAGCAGGGCCAAGAAAAATCATAGCACCAGAGATTGAGTGTGGGGATAAAAAATAGCAGCGGTGATTTATTTTATGTTTGTTTTTGTTTTTCTTGCAACCAAATTACCAGCTCCTTCACAAGTAATATAAATGATCAGTTAACCACTTTCATTGAATTTGGTTGTTTCATTGGTGTATAGCATTTGAAAAAAAAATGATAAAAAAGGGACAATATGCTGAAACAAGCTTCAGAGCGTCCAAAAAAAGTGGAAAAAATCAGGAAAGGCGACAAAGTGTTGAAAAATAAAAGCGTTGAAAAAAGTTTTAAACAATTACAGCATAAAAATAAATAAAAAGTTTATGCTGAGCAACACAAAGGGTTAACAGATTTTTTGTTAGTACAGGGTTTAATAAGCCCAGGGGTATATAACTTAGTATTATATAATATACATTTGTTTTAATCAAAATTGTCAAATAACAAAAAGAGGAAATACACTATTTCTGTCTGACATGGCTAGCCTGTCTTATTACATATAATACAGGACAATCATTGGCCAGCTTTTAAAAAAGTTCCCAAGAATGTCACCTAGTTTCACCTTATACACAGGCTTTCAAGTCGCCACGGGAGACTTTCAATATAGCAGAGGCCAATATTCGTGATGAAAAGAGGCATGACTACATCTCTCTTCCTCTCTCAGACATGGCCTCGGTTCCCACTTGCGGACCGTCCCACTTTCATCAACAGCCTGTCCCTGGCTCAGAGGACACACTGAGCACACCAGCAAACTTTCAGTGAAGTCTTCAAAACCTTTCTCTCTCTCTCTCTCTCTCTCTCCCTCTCTCTCTCTCTTCTCCCCCTGCTTTGGATTCTACACACACACACACACACACACACACCTCTTTTTATACATTAGTATTTTGCCTTCTTTGTATTCTCATTAAGTTTTTGTAAAGGGCTCTATTTCTTTTTCTTTATAGCTTATAAGCGATAAACTGCAAACAGATAAAACTAGACACATAAAACATTTAACATGAAACATTTCACGACCAATTAAAATTGGTCATGATGAAAATAAAGCGGGCTAAATAGAATAATATAAAATACAAGAATAAAAGTTACAGTGAGTAGAAATGAATAATTATTCAATTATATTGATAGGTTGTAGGGAATGGGGTTGTATTTTTTATTTTGTTTCATTTCTTTAGGGGTGTAAAGTATCTAAATAAATAACATAATGATCTATGTTAATAGGATAAATAGGTTTGGAATAATTTTTACAACTGAAATATTTGTTTTGTAAATTACAGGGGAAATTACGGAGGAAAAAGCATTACCATTGGGTACGGAACCGAATTTCAGGTACCAGTTATCGGTACCCAACCCTCCACACAAGTGGTTTTTAACTTCCGTAGAGAACTAATCTCTGATTAAACTATACGCCTAAACCTAATCAGCATCCTCGTAAACTGGGCAGCACATAAATTCCACTCGTCGCTGGTAGTTGCCATGTGCGCCATCACCTAATCAGGCGGGAAACATTGGCGTCCAGTGTTGGTGTCTTCGTTCTGCGGCCGTAGAGGCGGCAACACACAACCCTGGAAATCCCACACCAAAATGGGGTCAGGTGTTATTTTAATTTTCTTTATTTCTCTGGCTAGAGCATAGGTGAATGAGGCGGGAGCATAGCAAAAAGGAATTGGTTTTTAAAAAAGCAAAAACACTGCAATGGAAATGTAGTTCTTTGCGGCGGAGGAAAGTTAGCATGACCCATAGCCAGAAGAGGCCAAATCTAGGTTTAAGTTCAGTTTACATAAAATAGCAGCATTTTTGTTCTGGTTCATATCTGACAACGTAACATGTGTTGACTCCACAGGCCACAAGAAGAGGAAAAAATCGCGAAGGAGAGAAGACACCAGAGGACATTTCAGAACAGCTGCTGGTGAAAACCTAGCAGAGTGTGTGTGTGTGTGTGTGTGTGTGTGGGCGTGCAACGGACCCGGTCGTTCCATCATCTGATGGTTTGTAGAGAACGATGTGGTTGGTGAACTACAGCTATCAGAGTTTTACATCTGACAACAACCCCCCACCCTCCCCACTGTAGGGGTTTTATAAAAGTGGACCCATCCACAGGAATGTACTGAACACACATGGATGGAAGACACCACTTCATAAAAAAAAAGGGGGGGTCGCAGCTTTGCAATATGCATTATACCGTAACTTCACAGGTTTTCATGCTGATACTTGTAAAGGGATGACTGAATGTAAAGGTTTGTAGAAAATAATAGTTTTATACTATATATACTCACATATGTACACATGTGATCCACTTCTCCAATGGAGCTGAAGGGACAGTGCACAGGAATCAGATGGAAGACACCAAAGAGGCGTTGCTGTTTTATAACGCTCTGAATTGCAGGGGGACATCCCAACGGGACAGAAGGCTGCTTTGGGCTCAGGCTTTTTTGGTTTTGAAAGGTCGCTGATTAATGTCGCTTGTTTCCCTGCTAATTGGATCTGTAGTCTAACATGAACGAACAACAAATATTATTCTTTTTGTCTTCTATTTATGTACGATCAAATGTATTTTATAACCAGATTGTGTTAGTTTTTCAAACATTTCCTTCCATTTTCCAAAATGTAGATTGGCACACACGTCTTGATGTCTAATGAGGACTTTACAAACCAGGGGTGGTTTTTTCCTTTTTCTTGCGGCAATATATGTTTTTGCAGTTTTGTTGCTGTCATGTGTTCTTTCACACAGAGCTCAAATGTGACAAAGCGACACAATTTTCTTTCAAAACAATGTTGATTTTGCTTGTGGGGGGTCGTGGGCCGAACACAGAGCCATCCGAGGGGACAGACTTTTACTGCTTTCACCCTTGACAAAGGCAGCGCTTCTCATATCCACCTCTTTTAACCCTCCTGTTGTCCTCGGGTCAAATTTGACCCATTTACAAAACCTTTCTATATCAGAACTATGACAAAGGAATGTTGAAAAAAGTGACAAATGATGAAAATAAACTACAAAAACAAAAGTAAAAAAAATCAGCAAAAACATTTTTAAAACGCTGAAAAAGTGACATTGGAAAAGTGATAAAAAAATTTGAATAAAATGTTGAAATTTCAGCCAAGAAAACACAAAGTTGCAGGTCGACGGAAGACAACATGAGGGTTAAATACCTTTCTGAAAACACAAAGTCCTAGACGGCAGTGTTCACCTGCCGGCAGGGTCCAAAATTAGCACCAGCCACAATCTGGTAAAATATGCAAGTGGCTGGTAAATTTGTCCCTCACCAACCCCAAAAAAACAATGGTAATCTATTGAGTGTCTGGTATAATTGTAGCATTCACTAGCCATTTGGCTGGTGGTCAAAAATATTCATTTTGAGCCCTGCCTGTCGGTGTAAATATTCCCAGGTGAGGATTTAGCATTATCGTGTTATTTATTTGTAACGCTCCCAGTGTGTACAGGCCTTAAGCAAGTACAAAACGTGGCCAAAAGTACGTTGACACCCCAGTTTTTCTGGTTTGGACCTCCTACTCACAATGAACGAAAGTCTTAATGCAACAGCATACAATGAATACTAGACATAAGTGTAATTTTGCATCAATAGTTAGCGTCAGGTGGTAAAATGGCGGCTCTGCATCATAACAGCTGTATGTACAAACAGCAGGCTGACTCTGAAGAAGCTGATTGGTTGGTTATGCACCTTGTTATCTAACAACAGTCAGGTTGGATTTGTATGGTTGTTCAATTTTTATGTTGCTTATTTTCTGCTTTGTGGTGAAACTCATCGCTTATCCAGATATTAGCCTCATCCTTGTTTGTGGTGAGCCTTCTTTTCATTATCTGAGCCAAAAAGTTTGCTTTTGAAGATATGTGAATGTTTCACGTGAATTGCATTTTTATATAGCTCATAAAAAATGTATTTGGTTGTTTTCTTTTTTTCTTCTCCTTCTGAACTTAGAGCGTTATTAGACTCTGGCTCAGATATGGATAAAAGACAAATTGGAGCCGCCTGTCTGCATATAGATTCTTTTTTTTTCTTTTTTTTTAAATGTTGGGTCAGTCTTTCATTTCAGTTCAGTTGTATTCATCACACGATGTGTGACCACTGAACCTCTTTAAATAATCAGCTCGTGCTGAGCCCTTTTAAATAGATCCATTTCAATTATAAATGAATGTCATTTTCACTAGCTTTTCGTTATTGGAGGGGGAAATGAACGTGTCTGCAAAGTGGCTGAAAACTACTGTGGTTTCCCACAACATATGGTGGTGGTATCCCACTGTGTCATATAGGATGCCAAGATTACATACTGTATGTTATTGGGTTTAGAAGCCACACCTTTCATATTATCTACACTGGAAACACTAGACTCAGATGTAGGCCTTCACTCATCAGTGTCACCAATCATTTCTCAACCAATCAACATTTATGTAAATATTAACAACTAGCTTGACACAACTTGACTTTTCATCTTTACTTTAAATGTCAGTTGATTGGATCATAATTATTATTTTTCATGTTTAAAGCTATAGTGCGTAGTTTCTGTCGCCCCCATGAGGAATTCAATGTAATGACAACCAAACTGCTGGCGTGTCCGCATGATACAAGCCTTCCGTGATCGCGCACCCCCACCCCTCCCCACTCAGTTGCTAGTAGCCAAGGAGGACACGGAGGATTAAAATAAAATATGATGGACTCTTTAGAAAGAGGTAATTATCTTCACTAGAGTTTAAAAAGTCACACATCAATCTTCTGAACATAGCCATACAGAAAAATACAGAGAGGTGTGTGGAGCTGATAGTCTTAATTAGCTTTGGAGCAAGTCATTTGGAGATGGCTTGAATGTAACGGACGTTCATTAATATACAAAAGTTGTGCACTAAAGCTTTAATTTCAGCTTTTTTATCTCTACCATGCCAACAAAAACGGGTTATCTGAAACATAATGCAACACATGTCAGTAGAATTGGAGCTGAAGAATGTATCCAGAATCACTGAATGTTCTTTCAAATACATATTTGCTTTGCCTCCCTGATGCATGGATTTTAAGGTGTTATTTGATGAGTTTACATTTTGAATGCAAATTAAACCTTAACTGCAAAGTCTTCTCTAGCATGATTTGATGCTAACATTAGTCCTGTAGTGGTAGTGCTTTAAATTGGGGTTCAATTAGGGCCGCTGATTATGGAAGAAAAAAAATAATCACAATAATCTGATCAATCATCATTATTTAACACGATTACTCATTGTCTTTTTGGAAAGATGTTATAATTATTATCTTAAAACAGTCAACAGTGATCTGATCACCTAGAAGTGTGAAATCCCCGCATGTTATGTGCAAAATAATCGTTTTCTTTTTTTATAAATCCATTTTTATGAGCATTAAGAGCAAAACTGGGACTAAAATGTTGAGTAATTGCACAGCACTAGTTTAAATGCTTTTTCACCAAGCTGGACTCCTCTTTCGTTTTTAAACACTCAACTGCTACCCACTTTATGTGTAACAGCAATACTGAAAACAGCTTAATGCAATGTTATGGATGTGAAACCAATCGACCAATCGGCTATCTAACCTTAGCCACTGGAGGTTAAACGCCTAACCCCAACCCAGTAGCGGGTGGCAATCACGAGTCTTTTCCCGTGAGGGCCAATCTGATAATAGTGCTGCCCTGCCCCCGGCCACTGCCCCCTGCCCTGCCACTACCCCCTGTCCGCTGCCACTGCCCCGGCCACTGCCCCCTGCCCCCTGCCACTACCCTGTCCGCTGCCGCAGCCCCCTGCCACTACCCTGTCGCTGCCGCGGCCCCTGCCACTGCCCCCTGTCGCTGCCACTGCCCCGGTCGCTGCCCTGTCCCTGCCACTACTGCCGCCCCTGTCGCTGCCACTGCCCCCTGTCGCTGCGCAGCCCCTGCCACTACCCCTGCCGCTGCCCCCCTGTCCTGCCACTACTGCCGCCCCCTGTCCGCTTCCCAGCCCCCTGTCACCCCTGCCCCTGTCCCCTGCCACTACCCCCTGCCGCTGCCTGTCGCTGCCACTGCCCCTGTCGCTGCCGCAGCCCCCTGCCACTACCCCCTGCGCTGCCCCCCTGTCCCCTGCCACTACCCTGCCGCTGCCCCTGTCCGCTGCCACTGTCCCCGCAGTGCCACTACCCCCTGCCGCTGCCCCTGTCCGCTGCCACTGCCCCCTGCTCGGCCACTGCCCCCCGTCCGCTTCCGCTGCCCCCTGCCGTTGCCCCCTGCCGTTGCCCCCTGCCACTGCCCCCTGCTCGGCCACTACCCCCTGCCCGCATCTGCTGCCCCTGCCCACAAAAGCCTATATGGTCAGAACGAATGGGATGTCGGAGCAGAGGGTTTATTTTTTCAAAACAAAGGGACATCAGACTAGTGTGCTGTAGCACCAGAGGGATTTTTTCGGGTTATTGAGAGGTCAGAACAATGGAGCGTGGGACAAATGGGCAGTCCCTGCGTGGCAGAGGACGGAATAAAACCAGAACGCAGCATAGACCCTCAGTGGAGAATCTGGGTAACTGGGACACTTGACAAGTCCAAATGTCTGCTGTGAAAAATCTCCATTTGACTGATGATTTTCATTTTCTGTTGGAAAGAGGAAACGTACTCTCCTGGCAAAGATACACTGAGCTCAATATACATTTAGACTGGTTGTAATGTTTCTGTATGTATTATCTATTGTATCCAAATGAATGAACTTATACGGATACATTATCCATATAAGTTATATTATGAATGTATATTCTTAATGAATTATTTTATATTAGAGGCTGTTATTACTGTATTAGATGGCAACCTTAAAAGCGCTGATACAAGTTTTGGTTTTGTAGATTTAATGCCTCAGTCTACATGAGAAAAATCTAAAAACATGTATTTGAAACACTGATAATCCCTGTGAGATGTTAGCTTGGTGATTTATGTGTTATCATATTTCTCACTGATCAGATATGATATAATTTCAGGCACCTTGTCCCAAAAAGATTTATTCAAATTTGAAGGGTAACTAAAGTTTTTTTTAAACCAGGAGTCCTGGACCCTATTTTCCTATGTTGTGACTAACCTTCACAACAATCTTTAAACAAAATCTTGACATTGGTCAGTTTTAAAGCAAGATAAGCTGCAGTCGACAGCGGCGAAACAAGCTACAATGAAGGTAATAGGGCGATTGTGCAGCTTGTATTTACCTTTATAAAAGTGCTTGTTTTGCTGCTGACAGGCTCAGATTAATATTTTAAGTGTCTGACATCATTATGGAAAGGATTTCTAAGGAGGTCAACCGTTCTGTTAAAGAATAAGTCTATTTTTTTTAATATAAAACATCCAAGAAGTTGCATTAAGCTAAAGCCACCAGACCCCATGCAAATAAACAGTCATTTTACTATCGTAAAATACACTTCATTCAAAGTCGACAGAAACAAAATAAAACTATGAAAAGCCGTTTTTTGGGTCGTCTTTTCCAGTTTTCCAACCATCACAACTCTAGTTTTGGTTGAAATAAAACACATAGTTTATCGATTTACATGTGAAAATATGTTCCATACACACTAAAAGTACTGATTTACTAAATAGCGTCTGGTGGGTTCAGCGCTAGCATTATATATGGGCTGTTTCTGGTTAAACAGAAAGGTCTCAAAAGGTTTTTAAAAAGCCCTATCGCTGAAGGGATCCTTTCAATAATGCCAGACACTTAGATTAGTCATATGAGCCTTTCAGTGGAAAAAATAAAGCACTTTTAGAGGACAAAAATTGACGATGCACATTTGCCTCACAGGGTTACATTGGAGCCCAGTCTGTGGCTGCTGTTACATCGTTCACGCTTAAAACTGGACCACTGTTTAAGACTGTTGTTCCCATCAGGTACTTACTCATAAAAACATAGGAAAATAGGGTCCAGGTTGGAAAAAACGGTAGTTAGCCTTTAACAGTTTGGAGGTTCTGGTTGCAGCTGGATTACTGGACGTTAATGAAATGAGACCTCTGAGCATCCTTCAGTTTCTCTCCCTGTCTGTGCACTGCAGGTTCAGGGACTGTATCCCTGAACCTGCAGTGCTTTGGGACCTTTTTTGTGTTCCTCTGCTTGGGGACGGGACGGATGGGCGTGGCTCTGTCCGACTGAGTTCACAGGATCAGATTTGTGGCACTGCAGCACAGAAGAGGAGGAGGGAAAGGGGAATGCTGGGAAGGATGTGAGAAAGGGAAAAGCAGAAAAGAGGTCTAAAGTCTCAGGTCTGACCGATACAGGGGCTGTAATCGGTCTTTTAATGAGAACACATTTAGAATAATCAATACAATTTGCAATAACTTGCTGCATTGCTTGTAAAAACAAATTATGTTGGCGGGTCACCTGCAGTGTTTGTTTTATTGGAGGTTTCAAAGGTCTCAACATGTCTGAATAGTTTGTGTGGGGTTTTTCATCTTACAAAGAGAAATGTTCCTTGGGAAGCAGATGGAATGCATTTCGTTTTTTAAAGAACAATCACATCAAATTTGAAATATCCTGAATATTGGCAAAATGTATTGCAATGATAGCAGTAGTACTGGCTTTCAAATACATAGATCCATTGCATGCTGGGAGGATTTAAAAGGAGGATGCTCTCTAACTCAGCTCATTGGCTAATGTAACAGGCGGAGAGGAGGGGGGGGGGGTTGTAGAGATGGGAAGCATCACTCCTGGGTGCAATGTACCAAACCTGCTGACTCACTTTGCTGCATTGGAAGCCGTCCGCAGCCAATCAGCATCATCTTTTAAGGTCGACGACAGACACTATTCTGATTCTGCCGCGGGGGTTTTGTTGATTAGATTGGAGCTTTGACGGATGCATTTCCCTGCTGCAGATCCTTTTGAGCTGTGGGTATGAGGATGTGTTCTCAAACAGTCTGAGATCCGTCTTGTATTTTCACCTTTACTGCTATGAGCCGATATAATCCGCTTGGTGGAAATGTACATTGTTTGCAGCTCTGGTTTTCTGTGATTTTGTAATGGAAAGACCTGTGTGGAAGAGATAAATCGCTTTTGGGAAGGAGTCATTACAACCAGAAAGTAGAAAGCAAAATATGTGATATTATTTTTTCCATTTTCCATCAAAATCAACAGAAATATAAAGCTCCACAACACATAAACAGTTTACATTTGAAAATAAGTCTAGTGATATTCTATGATTCTGTATTCCAAAAAAAAAACAGAATTCAAGTTGCTACAGCCGCTAACTTAAGGTACTCAGGTATAACCAAATTGTTAGAGAAGGACAAACTGCTGCAGTACATATGTACTGTACTGTATAACTCACGGTGGCCACAGAAGGAATGGCAGTAACAGTATAGGAAAGTACTAATATATGAAATCCTATAGGCTAATAATATGACAATAGCAATGGCATCAGAGCAAGCAGCAGTGTTCATATTGTTTCATTTGTTTATTGAACTATTGACTCATTTATATTTATTGATTTAAACCAGGGGGTTTGAAACTCTGAGACAGTGGGCCTCCCCTCAGACAAAGCTTGGGAAAAATTTAATTTTACTCAAATGCAGGATTATGTTATTTGATGCCACGGACGCTCAACAGTTGAGCCAATAAAGCCTAATAATGCTGTTTGATATACCTTTAGACTACACCAAATACATAAAAAGGTCTGTCTATAATAGTTATTATTTCCATATATTGGTTATAGTTCTGATCCACTGATTTTGATTGACAGCTGCCAGTGAAAAGCCATTCATAATATTCATAATATGAATATAATGAATGGTATAATGAATAAAGGGAAAACACAAGTGCAAAGTTTTAGGAGTACTATCTTTAGTTGAGAAAAACATCTAGTCATTCTGTTCATCTTATTTAATATAATGTAAAAATAATTACCAAAAATACGGTAGTCTATGAACTATCTCTTCACACATTTAGGTTATTCTATAAAATCTGTTATTGATAACGTATGCAATAACTAATGTACTTCCATTCACTGAGCCTCCCCTGAAACAGTTTGAAGCCCCCCTGAAAACCCATAAACCATAAACCATAAACCATAAACCCAATGTACAGTCTATGGAGAAAACATAGCTAACTCAAAGCAGTTGCACACCGTTTAGAGATTAAACGTGCCCTTGTTTTTTAAGGCAGTTACCATGACTACAGTCGACAAGTTAGCCGTTAGCTAAGTTAAACGTAAACAGACCCCCCTTTAGTTCCTAGCTAGCTAGTTTATCTGTTTGTCTGACCGGTTGTGATAAAGTTGCGAGAGTAAAAAGGTAGGTTGAGTTCTTTATCAATATCAAATGAAAACTGTTTAATTTAATCTAGCCTATAATGTTAGCTAGCTATTACGCTACAGGAATGTTGAAATTAAATAAAAAACAACCGTTAACATTAAGTTAGCTAGCTAGCTAACGTTACTTGCATTAGCTTTAGACACCTGTAGCTAGCTAGGTTAGCTAAGTTTAACGTTAGCGCAGAACTAACGTTATAGCTAGGTTATTAACCTGAAACGTTTTTTTGGCAATAGTTGTGCTCATTTGGTTAGACTAAACATTTATATATATTTTTTTAAATATGCAGCCATGTGTTTAATTAATGTTAGATAAGCTACCTTATGTCCTAGAGGACCATTTCGCCAACTTAGAACATCTCTAGTTGAGATTTTGTTTTATGGGAATTAGGTCACTAGCTATACAGAGAGAATGTAAATAACAACAAACAAATAAGTTTAAATTGTTTCTGCTGCTTGTACAGAACGAGCAGCACAGGATGCCACAAGCAATCTCAGCCATTTCATCACCACACCATGCTTCATAAACATTTAACATTATAATTTCAACAGGAGGACCAAATGTGGGTTTTCTGGCTGTCTTGTTGGGAAATCACACTGATAAAGTGATTAGATTTGGAAAACTAAGCAGGGAGGAGACTGTACAGTTATAGCCAATCAATGAAAGTGTGTTTGTTTTATACAACGAAAAAAATGTCTTCATTGATTAGACTTGAGAGAAATGGAGACAAGACGGATCCAGGTCAAAGTGCCAAGCAGTAAAAGCCAGTCTACAGAGCGCATAAAAAAGGTTGGTGTGTTTAAGCACAATTACAATACATTTCTGAGAGGATGCAGGGGATATTTTAAATAACAGAAAATGTTGTGTATTTTTACTGTACTTAAGTGACACCCATATTAGGCTATATGTATCTGTTTTTTGTAATTACAGCAAACTCCGGGTGAAAAGCTACCAGAACAGTTTCTGTTTTTTTACAGATTTATTTCTTAGAGTACAAGAAAATAAAGTTTTTCACTCTCAGACTTCCCTGGGGGACGAACCCTAGAGCCCATGGTTATAATGTGTCCCCTCCAATGTAACTAACATTACCACTAAGACCCACACCCTTGACTGTGCATGTACACATCATACATTGTTTTATCTTTGTCTACTGCATATTTAGTAGGGCTACACAATGTCTGTAAAAAGTTAAAATATATATATATATATATATATATATATATATATATATATATATATACGTATACTGTATAGTGTTTGAGATTGTACTGCTGTGCTGTTCTCGTCCATGGTCAGGAGCTGCGTAATTCATTGACTATGTGTGCCGAAGACAAGACTGAACAAAAAAAAAACTTGGCTCTACCTAAACAAAAACAAGACAGTCCTAAAAAGAAGATGTCCCTGATGAAACAAGGTGGGTGGAGACAGAGCGGAGACTCACATGTTGCAAAGGTACAGCGTTTGGCTTACAAGGATTGCTTACGTTAGTGTTAACATGGATCTGTCTTTTATAGACATCAAGAGAGACAAGCTACATGACCTTGAATGGAAGAGAGGACAGATGGAGGTAAATGACTAAGAGGGCCCTTTTTCCCCCAACTCTTTATTTGAATTTCACAACAACATTAATAGAGTGGTAACTGGCAGTGACAAATAAGGCATAATTGAGCATCAGTATGTCAGTGACTCTCATGTCCCATACACAACCACAAACCAACCGAGTCAGGTCATGTTAGCAGTGGTGGAAGAAGTGTTATCTAAATGATTAGTGATTCTAAAACACACTGTGAAAATACTTACAAGTAAAAGTACTGTATTGAAAATGTTACAAGGTAAAAGTATCATCAGGAAAGGCTTGGTATGATGTGGCCGTGCCGACAGTTTTGTTGTCATTACTTAGAATTCCTCATGGAGGTGACAGAAATGACGCACTATAACTTTAAAGTATTAAAAGTAAAAGTACTCAATGCAGAAAAAAAAATGGAGTAAAAAAATACATGAAATAAAAATGTAAATGTACTTATTTACATTCACACCTTTGTGCAGAGCCAGGCTAGCTGTTTGTTTGTTTGTTCCATAACGGAAAAAAATTTACTTTTATTTTCAAACAACACAAACCCCGGTCTCCTGGGTACTTCCTGCTTTGTTCTGTGAATACGGAAGAGGCCACTATAAACGAAATATGAGTCGTAACTGCTGCTTGAACAAATGACCTATGGGGCGTTTTTTTGGGGGGAAGGCTCTAACGGACACATACAAGTTATATCAATCCTCTTATCCAACTCTCGGCAAGAAAGACATACATTTTTTTTTTTTTATTTTAAATAGACAACGTTTTCTTGGCACGCTCCGGGTCTTAACATCTGGCTTAACCTCTGTCTCCTTACTTATCAACCTTTTACCTTCTTCCCTCCCTCGTCAGGTCTCTTTGATGAAGAGCAGGAAAGACATTATGAAGCTGGAAAAGGCCATTGTCATAAAGATGACACATAAGAAACAGCTTGAACTGGACATTGAGATAGAGAACGAATTCTCTGAAGAGTGCCTCAAGATGATTGAGAAGAAAGCTGAAGATGCCAGAACACTGTAAGCAGTAGCAGATTCCTTGTCCTAACTTAAAACTGAATTAATTTATACATTTTATTCTAATAATTGTAATGTTTCTCTGTTATTAGTTTTGAAAAAGAGAGCCAGAAGAAAGAAGTGGCAAATTCTTCAATTGCGAAGTTAACTAAAGACATAGGCACCTTAAAAAGGTATCATCATCATTATCATCATCATCATCATCATTTAGGACCGTTCTCACCCTACCTGTGTCTAAAAACGTTGAAAAAGCTAGATAACTAACACTCAAAAAGCTTAGAGACTAAACATAAAGCTAAAGAAGTCAACTACAATCATTACGTCTAAGAAAAGTCTTTTAGTGACATTCATTCAGCGGAGGTGGTTCCCAAAACAGCTTGCATAATGACAGGGAAAACCCTGCATGAAGTCATTTACCAACATGTGCTAGGAAAAGATCTATAAATAAAAAGTATTAATCTGCAGTGAACAGAGAAAAATGAATGAATGTCTTTTCTTGATAGTGAAGTCACCGAGCTTGAGGATATGCTGAATAAAGATAAGAGGTCCAAGAACATTTTGTTGAAGTTGTCGCCTCCGGAATGGCAGGAGGGTAAGTGTTGAAACCCAGGGAATCAATATGTCATAGATTATAACTGCCAGTGTGATGTTTGGTAAGCCCCAAGTCATAAATGTTAACTTTGATTGTGTTATGTGTCTAAGTGACTGATGGGAACAACAATATTTGAAATTAGTCCATTGAAACAGAACCCATTGATTACTGGGGGGTGGGGGGCATAAATTATGCCTACGGTGTTGTGAACTATAACATGCACATAGGTTCAGGGTCCAGTCCAGGTCCAGTTAAGCCGTCCAGTAGCGAGCCCGCGCTGTCCTCTGCCCACGACGACACTCTGTAAGGAAACACCAACACACTCACACATCCATGACGATGCTGCACATCCAGTATTTGTCTCGTAAATTCTGATGGAGTGGTAAATAATAAGGTCAATGAGTTAGCTTATGACTGTCATTTAGTTATCGGTATAAGGCAAATTCATCACAGAATAAAGAAAAACTTACTTTTAAAACTAAATCTCACACACACGCACACACACACACACACAGTGGTGCTCATAAGATTATGAACCTATGCTAAAGTTGACTAAAAAGAGGAATAGAAAAATCATATTTTGGAAATTGATCTTAACACCTTAATTAAATAATCCAACCTTTTAAGGACACCAATGTTCTTTGTGGATGAATAATGTATTGTTAATAAATAAATGTTCTTAAAATACAGACGGCATGAGCCACACACACACCAGGCCAGTTATTTTATGGATCAGGATACTATGCATCCTGATACAGTTCCCTTGGCCTTTGGAATTAAAATAACCCCCCCACATCATCACATACCCTTCACCATACCTAAAGATTGGCATGGTTTTATTTCAGTTAGCCTAATAGCTGGTTAGCTTTGGATTAAGAGACAATTTTATGGAAACTACCTCATTTAGTATTAAGTATTAGGTTAAATTTCACAGTTCAAGTTGTTTACACTGTTAAATGTTTTATTTGAAAATGTCACATTTTTGGGCGCCAGGGCTGCTCAGTTGGTAGTGCGCACACACATATATAGATGTTTACTCCTCGACGCAGCAGCGGCAGGTCCAACCCTTTTGCTGCATGTCATTACCCCGCTCTCTCCCCTTTCATGTCTTCAGCTGTCCTGTCAAAATAAAGGCCTAAGATGGAAACAGGAAAATTTCACATTTTCAAATCATTTCTCTCTGTTGATTTGTTTTATCATTATGCTTTTTGTTTCTGCCGTTTCATAAAGATATAAGGAATCTACCAAATGTCAGACACATATCAATAATGTCTCTTTCTTTGGTATTGCGGGGTCACATAATTCTCTACTGGATAGCAACAGCTCAAAATGCGAGGTCAGTTTACCCACAGCAATACCTGTATTGTTTTTATCTTGAGTGTTTATTTGCAGCCCTCACAGTGTCTTTCCTGCAGGAGAAGCTGGAGCTGTACTTCTCTGATCCCCAGCAGCTTCTGGAGCTGATGGCCGAGTTGACGGAACAGAACCTGTCCCTGATTCCGCACTCTACCCGGGTGGATGAGACACTGCAGGAGATCAAGCAGACTGTCGAGGCAACCTGGAAGAAAATGTAAGCATAATATCATCCAAAAAGGCAAAACTTGTGACAAAAACAATCTCATCCGATGCCAACTCCTCTCTGTCTATAGGAAAAAGGACGACGAGAAGTTAACATTGCAGGTGAATGACATGGAGGAGAGAATCAGAAACGAATTGAAGAAAGCTACTTTGCTCAAAAAGAACGTTCAACTCCATGACTCCATGAAAACTCAGGACCAGGTAAGAAAGCAGGATGTACCCTACATCTAGTGACTACGGCGCCCCTGAAGGGACATGGGATTTATTTATTTTGTGATGCACACAAGAAACTAACTACTCTCGAGATACTTTTGCATGTGCAACAGAAGGGTTCTCATGCTCACAAGAAAAAATAATAAATAAGAGTCATGTCATGTCCCCTTACGGGCTCCATAAGCGACAACATCCCCCTCTTTCAAATCTAAAAGCTGCACTTCATTGGGGAAAAAACACCTAGAAATAATTTACTGCTGGACTTGTCAAAATTTTTTAAACCAAGGACTCCTTAACTGAAAGAGAGACAGAGCAGGGGCCCCCTACTGCATATATTGTTTATTGTAACATTTAGTTACATATTAAACTGGGCCTACAATAATGTATAGAGCAGCATAAAGCCTTTACAAGCCTTTAGTATTCTATTTATGAAGCCTTTTTTAGGCAAGGCATGGCAAGGCAGCTTTATTTGTAGAGCACATTTCAGCAACAGGGCAAGTGCTTTACACAAAATCAGTTAAACAGATAAAACACAAGTATCCTCAAAAAAAATTCATAAAATAGATAAAACACAAGTGTAAACTTGAGACTACCTTCACACTAATTAGTCAATGTTAGTGCTACCTTTCGTGATCACCCTCAGTGTCACTACCCTTTAGAGACGTTACCTTTGTCTCCTTGGACTCTTCTTCACACTAATTAAGCCAATGTAGTGCTGCCTTTCGTGTCTATTTTCGACACTACACATTCACACTTTTTCTTTAAAGTGCTACCCTTCGAGTCTGTCTTTCTCTGTCATTCTCTGTCTTTCTCTGTATAAAACCCTAAACCTTAACCCTAACCCACTCAATGTTAGTGCTACCTTTCGTGACTGAGGGTGATCACTTTTAAATAGTAAACAATGCTATTAAAATCATATTTGGCATGATTTTACAATATAATATACATGGTGTGAGTGATCCTGATGAAATTTCACAGATAACAATATTATGAACTGTTAAACTGTGTAAAAGGTAATCTGTTTGTAGTTGATAATGTAGAGTTTAATGATGGTGTTGTTGTCACTTCTGCTGAAGTGCATGAAGCAATATTGAAGTTAAGAGATAATAAGGCCTGTGGCCTGGTTAATATTACAGCTGAACATATTAAACTTGCTAGTAAGAAACTGTGCCCTCTGGTGGCTATGTGCTACACAGGCTATTTTGTTCATGGAGAGTTACCTGATTCTATGCTCTCTGTTGTGCTATTACCAGTTATTAAAGAAAAAGTGGGGAGGCTGAGCAGCTCAGATAATTACAGGCCAATAGTGCTGGCCAGTGTTATGTCCAAAGTGCTGGAGACAGTTCTTTTGTGGAGACTTGAGAGGTACGTCCTGATAACCAATTTGGTTTTCAACAAAGGCATGGCACTAATTTATCTATTTTTGCATATTGTATATTTTAGATAAATATAATAGGCAAAATTCCACAATGTTTTTTTGTGCTTTACTGATGCTTCTAATGCATTTGATCGTGTTAATCATGAGAAATTATTTTGAAAATCATCTAAAAGTGGGGTCCCTGATTTTTTAAATTAGAATCTTGGTTTATGGGTACTCAAACGATGACAGTGAGATAGAGAATATAACATCTTTTCCCTTCCAAGTAACCAATGGTGTTCGCCAAGGCAGAATTCTATCTCTGTCCTTTTTAATATGTAGATGAATGATTTGTCTTTGATTTTAAATGTGGTACAGGTTGTAGGGTTGGTGACTTACTAATGAATCACCTTATGTACACAGATGATTTGGTCATTTTTAGCCCATATAGTGCTGGTCTCCAACAGCTTCTGAGGATATGCACACAGTATGGTGCTGAGTTTGACATAAAATAGTACAATGCTAAAAAGAGTAAGATCATGATGATCAGAAGTAGAGAAGACAACCAGTCAACCATCCCTGACTTCTATCTGTCTGGCACTGCACTTATGGTGTGCAGTGAGATTACATATTTGGGCCATATTATTGCAAATGACCTGTCTGATAATCTATAGGCAGCGTCGGAAGCTGTATGCTCAAGCGAACATGCTGTGTTGTAAGTTCAGCATTGTGCTCTGTACCTGTAAATATCTCACTATTTACAGTGTATTGTACACCTTTGTGTGGTGTCGTTATAAGCAGGGCAGCATTAGAAGACTCATAGTGGCTTATACTGACAGCATGAGGATGCTGCTGAGAGCTCCAAGAAGCTCCAGTGCAAGCCATATGTTTGTCAGTGTCGGGGTACCTACCTGCTATGCTGTTTTACGCAACCAATGTAAAGATTTATGTGTAGGGTATCTGAGTCAAGAATGACTTAATCGCTGTTTTGGCTATTTGTATTTTTTAATTTTTATGTTTTTTATTGTGATATGGAAAGTTTATAATATAAATCATGTTTTAATGTTTAACATAAATGTGGAACAGTGATTCCTTAGGATTACCTGTATCTGTGGATGGCCTTAGTTACTAGCTTACCTATCCCTATCATCAGTGGGGATTTATACATGCTAATAATATGTTGGATCCATGTTAAGACAATAATTTGGAAGCCCCACTGCAGTGACTCTGAGGACCCCGCTAGGGGTCCCAGACCCCCTGTTGAAGAGCTCTGATCTACTTTAAAGTGGCGTCATTAAACTACACATGATTTTGGAATGTCCTGCTCAAGAAGATAAGGCTCGCGGAATCAGTAAACTCTGAAAGACACTGAACCCCGAGTTGCCCCCGATGCTGCGCATCGGAGTGTGAATGTGTGTCAGTGTTTATCCGATGAGCAGGTGACACCTTGTACGGCAGCCTCGGCCACGGTGTGTGAATGGTGAATGAGTGCAATTTTAGCCATTTCCACATGTCATACACTGTTAAGCTGCCTCTTGTTTTATTTGCCTCTTCTGCCTTGCTTTGTCTGTCAAAGCATTTCATAATCTCTGTTTTTAAAGGTGCTTTTTAAATAAAAGTTAATATTATGTTTTATTACATTACATATACATTGTATTCTGTATCCTCCTCCCCTTTTTATCTGTCCCACCTCCTCTCAAGTGCCTACAGGACGTTATGATGGATGCTCTGGCTGCCAAGGTGAATGAAGTGTATTGCCACTGCGTGGACAGCCGCCAGTCCAACCTCAACACCTTGGAGAAGCTGTCCAGCGTGGAGTACTGTATGACCCAGTTGCTGGAGCTCATAGAGGACATCCCACAGGAAGACCTGGACACACTGAGGATGATCAAAGACAACGAGAGGAAGTCTAGGTTAGTCTCACTCAGCGGCTGGACATGGCTGGACTTGGTATGGGAAATGAGGCTCTCCCGCGTGTAGAAAAGTACCGTAGGCAGCAGCTGCCGCTGACACAGTGGTTCAAATAGTTTTCTATGGGTAGTCAGTGAAGCTGTCAGTGTTTTATGTTCGCTGCAAATACAAACTAAATCATCTGATTAATGCAACATAATCACAACATCTCCCGGCCATTTTCCCCCGCAGAAAGCTGCTAGCAGCCAGGCTAAAGCTAATATAGTTAGCCTAAAGAAACAAGGGGTCCGTCCGTCCCAACTGACGTTAAGGTTCGGGAGCCGCGACGCTGGAAACGTAACACTAATCTACTCCAGAAGTCTGTGTCTGATCTAACGTCATTTCCACTGATTTAATTGTTGTTGTGATTGTTGATTGTTGTGATACACAGAGTTTGTTGCTAGACATGCAGGTCTGATCAATTTATCAAACTAATGAGCTGGCCCAGCTAGTTGACCACAACCTGAAATTTAGAAGAAGCAACATGGCGTCGCTGTCATTTACATTAGCCTGGACTGATAGTATTATATGAATACAATGGTGTCATGCTAGTCAACCAGCGTATTTCTACCTAATGTCCCTCTCCAAAATCACTTCAGAAGAGTAGTCACAGCACAATATCGTGCAGGCCTAATGTACATAGTTTAGAGCAGAGATCTTCAACAGGGGGTCCAGGACCCCTAAGGGGTCCTCAGAGTCAGTGCAGGAGGGCCTTCAAATTAGTTAATTTTTTAACATTAAAAAATTAAATTATATATAATATAAATATAGAAATATCAACCCCCACTGATGATAGTCTTACTGGCCTAAGGATTCACTCTGCCACATGTATGTTTAACATTAAAATATGATTCATTAAATCATGACAATATTTAGTAGGCTATTTTAATAGCTTAGTTTTCTATGCACTAAAAAGGTATGTATAGGTAAATAAGTTTAATATGTAACTTCATTTTATACAACATAAGCAGTAAGGGGTCCCTGCTCTGTCTCTCTCTCTCAGTTAAGGGGTCCTTGGTTTAAAAATATATTGAAGACCCCTGGCTTAGAGGACATGGCACATATTGTATATTTCATCCAATACAATCAGGTTCATAATTCTTTGTTATTTAATTTGAACCAAAGAATTCCAGGGCTGCAACTAACGATTATTTTCATTGTCGATTAACTTTTTGATTTAATCGATAGTTATAAATATGTGGATCAGTGTTGTGGATCAAAGCCGAGGTGACGTCCTCAAATGTCTTGTTTTGTCCACAACTCAAAGATATTCAGTTTATTGTCACAGAGAAGAAAATAGAAAATATTCACATTTAAGAAGCTGTAATCATAAAAGCATAAAAGAGAAATGACTCAAAAATGATTACTCCATTATCGCAATAGTAGACAATTCATTTGAAATAGTTGACAACTAATCGATTAATCTTTGCAGCTCTCAGGAATCACATATTTTATAGTAGTTGTAAATTGGTTTAACAAGACGTTTGTTCACTGCCGTTTACAGCATTCTCTTTTGACAAACTTAGTTTATTATTCTGCTTCTTTCCACTAAAGAAAAGTACAGAAAAATGGGCAAATATTATTATTATGCTGCAGGTCAGCTGGTGAGTCCTTCAAAGCAGTCTTTTCGCCGATGTCCGTTACCTTCCACTTCCTTTGTGTTGTTGGCGTTCTAACCTCCGGTGGATTTCTGAGGACTATGGTTACCTGGTCCTCAGATCTCTACAGGGTAAATCCAGACAGCTAGCTAGACTATCTGTCCAATCTGAGAACTATGGTTACCTGGTCCTCAGATCTCTACAGGGTAAATCCAGACAGCTAGCTAGACTATCTGTCCAATCTGAGAACTATGGTTACCTGGTCCTCAGATCTCTACAGGGTAAATCCAGACAGCTAGCTAGACTATCTGTCCAATCTGAGGACTATGGTTACCTGGTCCTCAGGTCTCTGCAGGGTAAATCCAGACAGCTAGCTAGACTGTCTGTCCAGTCGGAGTTTTCTGCACGACTAAAACTACTTTTGAATGTACACGTTCCACCAAAGTTCCTTGGTTTAACAGCATGCAACTGCAAATAGTATTTTTATCATTAAATGTTCGCTCAATTATTTGAAGATTTTATCGAATATTATAATAGCAGCAATTCATTACATTTATATAGCGCTTTTATCATAGACACTCAAAGGGTGAGGGACTACTCTACATATTGTGTATATCTTGTACAGTATGAGAGCAATAATAATAGTGTAGGGCGTTCATGTTTTGATCAAATTTGGACATTGCGAGCAGAATAGTAAATTCCAGACAGGCTTTTCTATCTCCAACGCAACGATAGAAAGACAGTGTACCTTGCAAACTAATGTAAGGAGCTCTGGATGGAGACGTTTCCCCAAAGAGCGGGTTACATGAAAAGCCTTCCTCTTCTTCATGTTCCAGGCTACGTGAAGAGCAGCTGAGGCTGGAGAGGGAGCGAAAGATAGAGATGATGAAGAAGTGCTTTCAAAGATCCTACGGTGGCAGCAGGAAAACAGTGAGTCTGTCGCTTCAAAATGAACACCACCATTATGTGAATTTCGTATTAAGTTTTCTAATCATACAACACAATAAATCATATTACTAAGAGATCAGTAACACATTCATTTGAATAGTGTGTGTAGTCTGGATTAACAGACGTACATTTCCAGAGTGAAGCCTGAAATTTGGCGCATGGCTCCTGCTTGGGCTGCACAATACAGATTTTTTTTTTTTTTTAATTGCCATTGAGGTATCAACTGGCGCAATAAACACATCGCAAAAGACTGCGACATATCGCAAAAGACACTCCGACATTGTTTTGTGTTGAGTTGAAAGAAAATGTAACTTTTAAACGTCACTTTTTATAAACGATAGTTGTGCCTTTTTATATTCAATGTTCCGTTTGTTCAGTAAACTTTACTTACCAACATTGTTTTTGCAAAATTCAACGTTATCGCATCTCGCACATTATCCTCATATGGTGCAGCCCTAGCTCACTTGCAGAATGTCCACTCTCTGATCAGATTATTTTCTACTCAAATGTGTAGTCAAAGCAGATGGAGAAATAAAACCTCATCTTTTTATCTCTTAGCATGGAAAAAAGCTCATGCCCAGATGCTTCCCTCTGCAGCAGAGGGTCAAAGTCAGCGATGAGGACATCGTTGCTAATGACGATGATTTCCAAGCCTCCCTCTTCACTGCTGAGGACACTGAAAGTGTATGAAATAATCTGATTGGCCACAGCCAGTGCAACCTCATTATCCGGCTTGTTTCTTTATTGTTGATACTCTATTGCTGAGACTTGTATTTCTGAATGTGCGTTGTTTTGTATGTAGCCTGCTTTCGAAGGTACAACTTACGTATAAAGTGTTCAATTTATGCTTCTTGGCTTTTTCCCTTTACTTTATTGTGTTGTATATCTTTTTTGTGCACGTTATAGGTTAACAAAGTGAAAAAGCCCAAAAGAGACTTACCATTTCCAACAGGAAACACTGCTCCAAACAGCTCTATGGTAGTCCAGCCTTTACTTCCAAATGTGCGTCACTTTGTAACACGTTATAATGCTCGCCTAGCTGCTAACGTAGCACGCACTCATACTCTGTATCTGACTGGCTAGCAGTGCTTACCTAGCTACTGCACATTTCTTACCTAGCTACTGCACATTTCTTACCTAGCTACTGCACATTTGCGATTCCCAACTTTGCAATGTACAGTACAACAAAAATACAGTGTCATTTGAAAAAAAACAGGCAGAACACAAAGGTTTGATTCTTATGGTTTATACTTGATTTCAGTCTGAGCACACATACTGCAGTGTGTCATTACAAACAACACCAGATACAGGGAGTGTGGTTATGTGGCAGGTGTCATCACAACAACTTTACAGAGGCTTTCTGTAACTCAACAAGGGCACTGCAGAGTGGAAAGAAAGTGACACCAGAAAGAGGAAGAGAGGCCATTTTGTTCACTGATGGCACAACTTTCAACTAACATTATGATCTTCTACGCAGCTGCACAGGTCTGACGAGGCAAAACCTAAAAACATCAGGCACATGCATGTACCCGCTGGGCTTACATTGGCCTTCTTCAGACTTCAGCATGGGAAATGTCCTGGGATGAGTTGATTATGCATTAAATATACATATATTAAAACAGTGAATTGTGATGGTTGACAAAAGGAAAACAGATTTGTTATGGGCTCAGTGCTTCTGCATGAAAGAGCAGGACCTCTAACACAGATTAATAATCTATTTACATCAACCAGGCATTTTGGTTAATTCTACAGATACATCATGAAGTATCCCTTGAAATTTAGTTGTTTTTTTGTTTTTTTTAAACCACAGTTACAGTGGGGTGGCTCGGTTGGAAACGTAGGCGTCATAAACGTCATATTTTCATATCTCCATCTAGCTTTTAGCACTGACTTAATGTAGGGCCCTATGGAGTCTGTCTTACAGCTTTTATTAAATTCTTAATTCAAATTTCTGTCAATTATTTGGTATCACAGAAACTATTGGGCTCTACATTAATGCTCCATCAGTCTGGGTCCGGCCCCAGCCGGGCCCTCGTTGAGACACTTGGCACCAGGCTAAACAACTTTTACGGGGGAAAACCCTGACAGAGAAAGCAAAAATTCAAGTGGTCTTCTGTGAACTGAAATGATAGACATTGCACAAAAACAGGCTAAAAATGCAAGGACCTAAATAAAACATTTTTTTCATTTTTTTTTACTTTTAACCATTCTGGTATGGAGCTCTGCTGACAAGCAGATCCCTAAGCTTTTGTGCGTTTCAGTGTCTTCCTAAAATCATTGCACCTCCGATAGATTCATACCTTCATGTGAGAACAGAAAAAAAACAAAACATAATCCGTCCTCCCATTGGTTCAAGTGCTAAATCCCTGCTGCAGTTCAACCAATCAGAGGCCGGGATAAGCAAGGGAGGGGTACAAGGGCACAGACATGGTGAGAACCTCCTGTGGCGTACACTGCAGGAGGCAGGCGGAGGGAAGCAGCCTTCACTGGACCTTGGTGACTGCGTCGTGGATGGACTGGGCGACATAGTCGATGTTCTTGGTGGTCAGGCCGCACATGTTGATGCGGGCCGCTGGCCATCAGGTACACATGCTTCTCTTTGATCATGTACTCCACCTGTTTGGCTGGAAGACACATCACAACACAGTGACCATCACCCAGAGTGTAGAGCAGTGGTCTTCACTGTTTTTTTACTCTCTTTATTTTTATTGTCTAAACCGGTGGTTCTCAAAACATTTTTCAATAATGTTCCCCCTTTGAATTGTTATGTCTTTTCTTTTTTTTGACCAGCGCGAATCCTTTTAGGTAAAAAAACTAAACAAAACTTTATATAAAGAGGAACACTGCAGTGATGTCAGCGATAGATTAACTAAACAACGGCCTTGTAACAGAAAAAATAATAAAACATTTAAATGCTAATGAAAAAAAGGCAAATACTCTTCTTTTTTTTTTCAACGACAACACCTTGGAAAAACAGTAGAAAGAAGGAAATAAGTAAGGCAAGAATAGGTTGAAATACGTTACAAAAGCTTTAAAAAAGCAACTAAAACTTTGTGGGGGGAAAACACTAGAAACAAGGAAGTAAGGCAACAGTAGGTCGAATGAAGTGACAAAAAAATTAAAAACAGCGACAAACCTGGAAAAGTAGAAAAAGGGAAGAAACTAATGCAAGAAAAGTGTGAAAAATGTTAAAAAGCGACAAACACAATAGAAGTGAGGAAGGCCAGAATAGGTTCAAAGAATGTGACAAAAAAAACGTCATATTTTTGGTAGAGAAAGAAGTCTAAATAAAGAGGTACAATGGTCTTGGCATGTACCCCCTGCAGTCCTTCAGAGTACCCCCATCTTGAGAAACACTGCTCTAAACACCCCCAGAGTGTTGTGTTGATATGTGGATGAGGGCGGGGTGATTGGACTAACATATTGGCCTGTGGCAGAGCACATTGCGTAACTTTGTGTTTTCCACTCACGGTTCAGGCCGGTGAAGCTGAACATGCCAATCTGCTGCGTGATGTGGTCCCAGGTCCCTGGGGTGCCCAGATCCTGCAGCTTGGACTTCAGCTGATCCCTCATCAAAAGGACACGGTCTGCCATGGTCTTCACATTACCCTTCCTACACAGTGAGCAAGGATGGGGACATTTTCTATTTTAATTTATCTTCAATAAATGAAGTTCCTTGTGATGTTCTTAAAGCCCCAAACAGTGGCCTTTAACTTGTAAAAGATGTGTGTGCACTTCACTGGGGGTAGAAGCATGTACACTTCCTTTAAATGCATGATTTAACTCTTTGCATATTTGTGTACTAGATGTGGAAATTACCAATACGCAACATACGAGCTCATTTCATTGGTAGCATCTGGTCTCAAAAAATACAAAAGTTTTGTTCAAAAACAAACCAATGCACACTGCAGGGTTTGTGAAAAGATGTAAATGCATTTAATTTACATTACAATATGATTTAAAGCTATAGTGCGTAGTTTCTGTCGCCCCCATGAGGAACTCTAAGTAATGACAACAACACTGTTGTCCACAGGATACAAGCCTTCTGTGATCGCTCAGTTTGTGTGAGTATGGCGTGTTTAGTTGTTGGGTCAGTATGATGTCACTGTCTTGGTTTAAAAAGCCAATAAAGTTTTTAAAAAATGGTTGACGCTTAAGAGCATACTGGCAGTTTGTATTTTATCTGTCTCTGCGTTTTATTAGCCTGATAACCGAGGAGGTCTACCAATTAAAAAGTGTTCTGACTTAATGTCCCGCCCACAACATTATCTGGGTCTCTGTTACTGGGTGCTATTTAGAAAGTTTGTCATTTATTAAATAATTACTTAAAAAAAAAAAACTAATGTTTTGTGTTGAAGTTTTACGTTCCAAAATCCTAAATTTGACTTAAAGTGCTCATATTATGCTTATTTTCCGGTTCATAATTGTATTTAAAAGTTATATCAGAATGGTTTACATGGTTTAATTTTCAAAAAGCACCATCTTTTTGTTGTACTGCACATTGCTGCAGCTCCTCTTTTCCCCCTGTGTGTTGAGCTCTCTATTTTAGCTACAGAGTGAGTCAGAAGCAGAGTATGAGGGCCCTGACAGTACCTAGGTAAGGACTAGGGCCCTGACAGTACCTAGGACTACTAGCCAGTCAGAAGGGCAGAGGACTACTATGAGGGCCCTGACAGTACCTAGGTAAGGACTACTAGCCAGTCAGAAGCAGAGTATGAGGGCCCTGACAGTACCTAGGTAAGGGGACTACTAGCCAGTCAGAAGCAGAGTGAGGATGAGGGACTACTAGCCCAGAAGCAGAGTATGAGGGCCCTGACAGTACCTAGGTAAGGACTACTAGCCAGTCAGAAGCAGAGTATGAGGGTCCTGACAGTAGGTAAGGACTACTAGCCAGTCAGAAGCAGAGTATGAGGACCCTGACAGTACCTAGGTAAGGACTACTAGCCAGTCAGAAGCAGAGTATGAGGGCCCTGACAGTACCTAGGTAAGGACTACTAGCCAGTCAGAAGCAGAGTATGAGGGTCCTGACAGTACCTAGGTAAGGACTACTAGCCAGTCAGAAGCAGAGCATGAGGGCCCTGACAGTACCTAGGTAAGGACTACTAGCCAGTCAGAAGCAGAGCATGAGGGCCCTGACAGTACCTAGGTAAGGACTACTAGCCAGTCAGAAGCAGAGTATGAGGACCCTGACAGTACCTAGGTAAGGACTACTAGCCAGCCAGAAGCAGAGCATGAGGGCGTGCTACGCTAGCAGCTAGGCGAGCATTATAACGTGTGTTACAAAATGACTAGACTAGACTACTAGACTGGACTACAACAGAGCTGTTTGGAGCAGTTTGTGAACAGTGTTTTCTGTTGGAGATGGTGAGTCCCTTTGGGGGGGACTTTGGGCTTTTCCACTTTATAAACCTTTAACGTGCACATAACATATATAACAAGCCAAAAAGCATAATATGAGCCCTTTAAATTCCATTTTCACTAAATGAACATTGGTTTCAATTATCGGTTGTATAACTACTAATCGTTATTGTGACACCTTGAGAAACGGGCGTCGGCCGATCCTAAGAGCGTACCATTCGGCGAAGAGCTCGGGGCAGTTGAGGGTCTTGCTGACGATGCGGGCTCCCTGAGACGGCGGGTTGGACCAGGTCGTCCTGACAATCTTCTCCATCTGGGACAGGGTGCGGCTCAGGCTCTCGCTGTCCTGGGCAACAATGGTCAGGTTGCCAACTCTCTCATCTGATAACAGCAGCAGAGAAAAGAGGGTCTTCATTAAACATACCATGGGTACAAGTGAGATTTCAATTAACAAAAGCATACCACGTAAAAACGGTTTTGTGGGGCTTTAACTTATTTTTGGCATTTTCTCTAATGTACAAGTCATTTTGCTATACCCAGGACTACGTAAATGTGTGTGCAAATCTGTATGGGTATGTTTTATGTCTCAGCAGGTTTTAACCAGTCAAATATAAAGGGTAAGTACCATTTTTTCAACCTGGAGCCTATTTTCCTGTGTTTTGTGTCTAAGTGACTGAAGGGAACAACAATCTCTGTAGTAAGCGAGATAGCTGCAGTCGGCAGCGGCAACACAAGCCAGCTTGTATTTACCTTTATAAAAGTGATCGTTTTTCCGTTGACAGGCTCTGATTAATATTCTAAGTGTCTGACAACATTATGGAAAGGATTTCTAAGGAGGTCGACCTTTCTGTTAACGAGTAAGATATATACACACATATATATATATATATATATTTTGTTTTTAAACAAAGACATTCGCAAAATTGCGCTAAACCCACCGGACATCATGTAAATAAATGTATTCAAATTGAATAAAAGCGACACTGAGTAATAATCTGTAAATATACAGCAAATTATATTTGGACTATCAAAGGGAAACAACTAGACACCACAAAGTAAAAAAAGAATATACATTTCAAATGAGCATTAGAGGTAACATTACATGGACATAGGGCAATTAAGACCAGTTTAAAATCATTTAACTGACATAATATCACAATACTTTGGGGAATTTAAGCCTTTTTAAAGATGCACATTTTATGAAAAAATTTGTGTCTCTGGTGCTTCCACACACATACAAACTTGAAAGAAAACAAAACATCCTTGCTGTTTTAAGTGAGATACGGTTTCTGAATGTCCTCTGTCTTCAGTCTCCGGGTGAGCTGTTCAACATCTGCACGGCTTTCTACGTCACTAGCCGAGACGAGGTGGCTAACCGTAGCACATGCTAGAGCTAGCATCCTAGCTCGTTCTCAATGGCAAAACACTGCTCCACACTGCTCTACCCCCCCCCACACACACACACACACACACACACACACACACACACACACGTTCACCATAATCTCCAAAATAAAAAAAAGCTTCCTGTTTCTGCAGGTATTCCACAAGTGCCCCTCGGTTAGAAGAAGTCTCCCAGCTAATCCTGCCTTGGACTGACTAAAGTTGGAGAAAGAGTTATCTAGCTGATCTTACCTAGCTACTGAGCATGTGCAACTCCCAACAAAGATAGTAAAGAAGTGAGATGTCTCACTCTGTAGCTAAAACAGAGAGGTAGGTAAACACACAGGGTGAAAACAGGATCTGCAGCAATGTACAACAGCAACGTACATTGTGTACAACTAAAATATGGTGTTTTTTGAAAATTAAACAATGTAAACCTATTCTGGTACAACCTCAAAATACAATCATGAACCTGAAAATGAGCAGAATATGGGCGCTTTAAGACCTAAAAGTTGGTTTTTGAAAGACCCTGCTGCAACCCTAGTATGTGCGTGTTATGTGTGCTTACTGTAAAGACCGAAGTTTTTGGAGTAGGACTGAGCTATAAAGAGCTCGAAGCCCTCAGAGACAAAGTAGCGGATGGCCCAGGCGTCTTTTTCCAGATTGCCGGACGCGAAACCCTGGTAGGCCGAGTCAAAGAATGCAAACAAGTTCCTCCTCTAGAGAAAAAAACACGAAAAGATAGGGGAAGATGAGAAAACAGCCCAAGAATACAGTTTTGAAAATCACCTTTGAGCAAAAATAAAATACTCTTGAAAATTTTTAAAAGTAAGAATCACAAAAATAATAATGGGAAAGATGTGAATTTGACAATGCAATGTTTCATGTAGATGAAAATATGCACTTCTTCACATGAATGCTGTTCTTTCAACAACTAACAGATTTGACTTCAGTACTGCACATGCTTTACTTAAAGGGAGAGCCTGAAAACAGTGACAGTGTGACACCATGACATGCATGTGATCAGAAAAACTACTCCAGCCACATGTGGTCTTACCTTCATGATCTCGGCGATCTTCTTCCACTCGTCCTGGGTCGGGTCAGTTCCAGTGGGGTTGTGTGCACAGGCGTGGAGGAGGAAGATGGAGTGTTCTGGAGCTTTCTGTTGAGAAGGGAAGACCCAGATCGTAAGATAATAAAGATAGATTTAGAAGAACTGTGACAAAAAAACAAACATTTAAATGCTAATGAAATAAGGCAACAAAACCTTGAGAAAAGACAGTAGAAAGAAGGTAGGAAGTAAGGCTTTGGTGAAATTTGGATTGGTTGAAAAAAAGCAACAAAAGTGGCAAAAAATAAAACTTGGAATAAAAGGAGATTTTTTTATATTTAACCTTTATGTTGTCCTCGGGTCAAATTGACCCGTTTTCCTATATCAATGTTCTTTTTAATTCCCCAAAATAACATGATTGATTCCACACAACGCTCTTTGGCAAGTACAAACTCAACTTTCATTAATTTTGGGGCGTCTTATTCCATTTTATAGCATTTTGGAAATAAATTGAAGTGGTTTTGAAATAGTATTGAGTTAAAGTTGACATATTCCAGTCTGTGATTATCCTTCAACATCCATTCCTTTAATTTTAGTCTAAATAAAATTTCTGCTTTTATAACTCAAACATTAGGTATACTTTTAAAAGTGAGGTTTATTGAAAAAATTCCAAAAATAACTATGAAACTAAAGTTAATGACTTAGTGTTAGGTAGTGTTGAAAACGTCAAAAAAGTGACAAAGTGTCAAAAGTGTTGAAAAAAGGGACAAAACATAAGAAAAAGTTTCAAAAATTGATAAAAAGCCTCCACAACAGTGTTGATTTTCAATTTTGAGGACGGGAAAAAAAAAATCAAAAAGCAACAAAAACTTTAAAAAAAAAACATTTTGGTAGAGAAAAAAAAGTCTAAAGGTACAATGGTCTGGTCACGCACTCGCAGTCCTTCACTGGTATTAGGTCAAAAAGCAACAAAAACTTTAAAAAAAAAAAAGTAGAGAAAAAAAAAAAGCTAAATAAAAGAGGTACAATGGTTGTCATCAGTTTACCCCCATTTGAGGAAATACATTGAATTTAAAAGTGCCTTGTCATTGTTTACCAGAATCCAATACCTAAGCAGTGAATCTCATCAGCGTCCGAGAGCCTATGAGCATGCGGCTGGTCGGCATTTACATGCAACATGAAAATGCCGACCACCGAGCAGCCCTTCACCCATCACAGGGGTCCCCCCCTCACCTCCAGGTCATCCAGGAGCCCAGCAAGGTCTAGGCCCCTGTTAGCAGCGTCCCAGTAGTGGTAGGGCCGGATGTCTTTGAAGCCAGCATCAGTAAACACGCTGTTGTGGTTCTCTAGGAGGAAGAAGAACATCAGAATCCTTTATTAATCTCACAATGGGAAATTCACACTTCAGCAAGGGGGGAAACTGCACAGTCCCATTTCAACATGCACTGACCCCAGGTGGGTGCGGAGACATAGACGGGCGTGGCTGTGTTGTTGACGCCGTTGTACCAACGCCGCAGGAACTCTGCCCCAATCCTCAGCGCACCTGTCCCACCGAGAGCCTGGACCCCTCCCACCTGAGAGAGGAAACAGCAGCAAGGAAACAGGATCAACCATTTAAAATTCACTCTAGTAACATCTGCACACTTCCTGGGGGCCTGGCACCAGACCAAGTGTTTCAAGTGTGTGTCTAGGTGCTTCTAATGTCGCTTACATCGCCTCCTCGACTCCGCTTGCCTCCTTTCCTCACTTAGTCCCTCCCACCAAGGAAATCATTGGAGGAGAGAGGAAACGGGCATATGTGTTTTAGAGGGATTCGAGTCGAGGAGCTACTAAGGGACATGACATGCAGCTTGTGTCTCACCCTGTTTTCCTTGATGGCGGGGCTATCGTCGCCCAGGGCAACCTTGGAGGAGGCGGAGCGGAACTCGGGCAGTCCGAGGATGGGCAGGTACTCGTGGTTCAGGCTGCCGTCCTCCACGATCATCCGCTCCACCTTCTTCACCACTGGCAGCACCCAGGGCTGGCAGTCATCGGTACGGTAAGCTGGAGGGGACACAACGCAACGCAGCGCTTTATCAACAAGCCCCAAAGCCTTCTGGTTCCAGCTCTAACACCAGGGTGACGGGAATACAGGAAGTGAGTCTCAGTGGGATTTTAATCTGGGCAAAACATGCTACAATAAAAGCTTTCAGCAACAATCTTTTCAAGAAAGCTTTTTACTAAATGTATTTTATAGGTTTTCCTCTTAACTATTAATCTTTTAATTATTGACTTAAATTGCACTATTATATGCTCTGTTTCACTTTGAGATTGCTGAAATGTAAAATGCAATACAAATACAATGTATTATTATTATTATTATTATTATTATTAGGTATAGTAGGTTTTCTCTATTATCTCTTCTGGTTGGTATCCTTTCACAGCGTCACATCACTGAACCACACTGCACCATGTTTTCTCAAAGGCACTGTTGTATCTCAAGAGGTTTTATTTCAGAGTATGCAGCCTGAATGTAATAACCTTGCAGCCCTGCATGATACAGCTAAAGGTAGACAGAGGAAAGGAGAGGAAAAAAAAAGATTCAACCATTTGATTCAATGTAATGTCACACACTCTGAAGGTCAACATTAATAGCTTGTCTAAACTACTGTGTGGGTGTGTGTGTGTGTGTGTGTGTTACATATGTGACTCCTTAAGAACTCGTGCTCCCTCAAACTGTACGGGGCCTGTGCAGTATCACATATCAGGCCCTGACCAAAGCTACAGACTACAGCCCAACCGATATATCGGCGGGCCGATATATCGGAAGATATTATGCATTTCCAGATCTATCTGTATCAGCATTTATAATGGCCGATTAAAAAAAAAAAACCTGAAGCTGACACACAGCCGTTCCGCAGTCCATGGAAATACACACGTTGACTTTAATGGAAACCAAATTACTAAATAAAATGCAGATACAGTATTTTATTAGAATAACACGAATAAACGTTACTAAACGTAACGTGAATAACCTTAAATGGGTGAACCCGTCCGTGAACAGATGCATTCTAATCAGCGATGGTGTTTAACAATAAAAACTACAAATCCCCTAATTCCACGCAACTTCCCAATGTGATCAAGACCTTTTTTAACTGATCGGAGATCGGCAGTCACCCCCATCACCTTACTCCGATCATATGTTATTAATTCTACACCATTCTGAGTAGAAGTTGATTTTATATGCAAGTTTTACAAAAATGCTAGCTGCACTAAGTTAAATATATTAAGCTTAAGACATCTTTTAGTCACTTTGTTTATTTAGTTGTTTTTGTAAACAAAAACCCAGTGTGCAGCTCTTTTATCTAGGCAAGTATCGGATCAGGAATCGGGCAAATATTCAATATTTTAAAAAAATCGCCTATGTATCAAAACATTATTGCCACTGAAAATATCTCGTTTTATGCTGTATTGATTCCCCCCCCTACTACCAAGCAATGTGCACGTCAGGCTACGTCGTAACGTCCGGCGTAGGGTCCGTGTCTCCACGTACCTACCTACGTAGCTATGGCGTAGATTTAACGCAGAAGCATAAATCACGCTTAAGCCGTCGTAACCATAACAACTATACTATTCATTGTATGGCAACATATTTAAACCTAACTTTACTCACTTTTAATGTCTGCACTTGTTACTTGCAGACATTAAAAGTTGTTACTTTATATACTTACTGACTTACTCTTATTCATGCCTTAAATCGACTGCGAGCAACTGTAACTGAAGAGGGGATAATAAAGTATTCTAGAAATAAAGTAAAGCAATGCAGTATTCTGATCTTAGTATCCTGCAATCAGTGCCCCACAATCTGACAACTTCAACATCTAGCGGATTTGAAGTTAGCTAAAACCAGTCTTTAAGCTCCTGCTAGTTATTAAATAGGACATTTAGACAGAGACTCTGGTGAAGTGGACAACAATGCCTCCAGGGACAGAGGTGAAACAGATTTGGGACAAGTGCATTTGGAGATTACGGTGAAAATAGCAGTCACAAGACGAGGTTCTGCTTCCCTGAAGTACTTTTTTTCCCCAGTATCATCATATATGTAACCAATGTCGCATTTATATTGAGCTGACAGCTGTCAACATGAAGCTAGTTTGTGCTCCAGCTCGTTAGCTTCAATGCTAAGGTCAAATCAAAAATATGCTAACCGGTGATAGCATGACAACATCAGCACCGCGTCAAAGGGACACTCAACGTTAGGGTTAGTGCTAGATAGCTAAATGAGGCTAACAAGCATGCACGGTAGTTTGGTGGGCTCACTCACCGCCAGCAAGCTAACTTAGCATTAGCATTAGCAGCGACCATCTCTTACCTCCAACTCCCAGATTCACCTTCTGCGGGTTGCTGTCCTCCCTGAAGTCGGCAGTCAGTTTAAAAACCGCTACCGGAGGAGCCAGCGGGACATCGCTGAATATGGACATGGCTCAGGGCAACGCAGATAATCCCGGTGCAGAAGGAGGAGACCGGGAGAGGATGTTTCCAGAGACGAGCAGAGAGAGAGACAGGCCGGTTTCTATGGGGTTCACCTTCACTTCACCGCTTCAGGACAGAGAGCAATAGGCGTCAACCCGGCAGCCAATAGGAAGGCACGTAATACCGACGTAGACCTGAGATAGCCAATGAGCGCACAGTCATGGAAATAACACAATATTTTTTTTCTTCATATTTTTAGATTATTTATTTTATATACTAGGTTGAATCGTTGTTTGTATTATTTTTTTTTTACTTTTGTATTTTTTCTCATTTACTGTATAGTCATATAATTATTGTAATGTGTATAATAGATACATGGAAACAGATTGCAGTAGCTAAGTTACATGAGTTACATCAATGTAATCACTACACAAACAGCATACACTCACAAAGAAGTAGATAAGGAATAGAATAAAAGAAACATAAACAGCAAACCAAAGATCAACATTATCAGCTTTATTGACCTTTATTTGACTGTGGTTTCCCTTTGCTTTCACAGTTCCAAGAAGTTTGAGAAGGAGAATTTTCAGGAAAATAAATAGAAATGGACCTCTTTATGTACAGTCTATGGAGTTCAACATTATTTTATCAAAGATGGTGGCTGGTAACACAGTATAAGAACGTAATAGTGGTAATAGTAGTAGTAATTTACTTTACTAACTTGTGTACTTACTACAAACTAAGCAGCCCGAGGGCCCCAAAGAGCGCTGGAAATGTCCCACAGGACTTTAAACAGTATATGCTCACTATGCAGGTTGCGGATACCCCTGTAAATTATGCAAAGGCCCCGCATCCCCCTTGTGTTTAAATGTTTACAACGTTGATAGTGAAGTGGATGGAAGAAGAAGAAAAAACACAACTTTGGAGTGAAATTGAGGAACTGCAATCAGGTAAGCGATGTCAGAAAATAGTAGTAACAATAAGTTGCATGCTTATTTGGACATTATTTGTGCTTAAACTAATATTTATAATACACTCACTTTGCCGTATGAAGTAGCAACACGTTACAATGTGGAGGGTCCCCAAAACCAAATCCTGCTTAGGACCCCCAAAGGTCTGGGGCTGGCCTTGGTGATAATACCCATGTGCAAGCATGTACTGTATGTGTGTATTTTCAAGATTCATGGTGGTTTAATATTGCATTTTCTGTTAAAAATGTGTCTGAAGAGAGCCACAACACTCCACAAAAGAGCAAACACGCAAAAAAAGACACTAATGTTCCAAAAAATACAGTAATGTACACACTGTACAGGTTATTAGAAAGATACAGTAATCAAGTAGTTCTTAGTTCTATCGCTTTGAACTGGCATCTGTGCTTTACATATACATTGTGATAAGCAAAAAGTGGTTCAGATAAGTTGAGTGCGTTATCAAAAGCATCACAGTGATGTGGATGAATATCGAACAGAATGCAGCGTAGTGTAAAATGAAATCAGTTCCTGGGATCTGCCACGAGAGGTCAGCATGACCAAGCAGGAGAACGTGCAGAGTCCGAATAACACAGTTACATCAGCATGACTTTCAAAAAGTCAAATTTCACCCGGATTTCACAGTTCACTTCAGCGTCTGACGATGTGGTTATTATCTATCAAAAATTGGAGCATTATCTTATTTGATGAGGCCATTTTTAGTTTATATACATTAAATGTGCTTGAGTACTCACTGCAACATTTAAAAAATGATTGTGCATAATCTTCCTTCTAATAGACAGAATATGGGCAGCCATCTAACTGCTGGTTGGGACACGGAGACACAGATACAGATTCTTTTCTTTCTCTCTACTGTTGGAAAACTTTATACAGACATCCAGGTGTGCTCTTATCTTCTCTTCTCTTCCCTCACTCTCTTTCCCTCCCTCCTATGTTTTATCTGAAGTGTTTGATGAATAGCCTCAGCTCCACTTCTGTAGCCTCCACTTCCAACTTCCAAGTAGTTTTTGTGTCAGTGAAGTTTGACTGTCTGACACACACACACACACACACACACACACACACACACACACACACACACACACACACACATGCACGCACACACACGCATGCACGCACGCACTGTGCTCTCTTTAATATTATATGAGCAAAACTGCAACCATAATTGTCCAAAATAACTCCAAAACAAGGCCAAATTACACTCCCGGCACCTCACCTTTCATAAAAATCTAAAAATTCATAAAAACTTCAAATGTTTTTTCATGTGGACAGCAGTCCACACACACACTCACAAATACACACACAATGCTTCAGACATCACACAGTCCTCCTGGCGCTCCCCTCTCACTCCATCACTGTCAGAGATGTTGAGGCCTCCTCCTCTCCTCCACTTTTTCCTTTCCCTCTCCAGAAACACTCCTTGAACCGTCAACAGTGTTGAATTTCAAAGAGGCGAGGGGCTAATGCTCCTGGATGAAGCTGATTGAGTCAATTTGTCGACATGATGGACGTTTCGTTGCCTCGGTTCCCGCTCTCCTGCTGACTGCAGGCTACACGGCTGACAGAGGGCTTTCAGATACTTTTCAGTGTGGAGTGTTCCTGCTCAGTGGGCACTGGAGGGGAACGACCTGCTAGACCATACCTTAATTTAAGTAATTCAAAATCAGATTTAGAATTGGATGTATTGCCAAAGTCCTGATTCCCCTTGCACAGAATTTGCAGATGTACAGTATTTGATGCACTGAATAAACATATTAAAGGGTATTGAACAATAAAACTAAGTGCAGCTACAGTGATAAATACAGAAAATGTATTTCAATAAAAAGATTGTAATAAGACATGATACTATACCATATAATATACATTATATATTTTTAATAGAAAGGGAAAGAAGGAGGGCTGTACCGTTTGTGCAGGCCGGGGCTTGAAAAATATCGATCATGAGAAATGTAAAAGATAATAGTCCAAAATTTTTGTTAATGTGACGTGTGTGACTGAGGGTGAGGGTGAAGAGCCTGTCAGCTCTAGTCCTGATGGACCACAGCCTCCTGCCAGAGGGGAAGGGTTCAAAACATTTGTATCCAGGATGAGAGGGATCGGCCACAATCTTTCCTAACTGCCTCAGTGCACCTGGAGGCGGGCAGGTCCTGGAGGGACGGCCGATTGCAGCCACTCACTTTAACAGCAGAGCAGATGATATGGTAATGGGAATGTGAATCTGAATCTAAGTGAGGTGTGCAAAGTGCAGTTACAATTCACTGGCAGAGCGTAACCCAACATGAGAACAACTTTCAATAGCTGTTAGAGAATAATAAATCAGGACATACACTTTAAAGGGTTTGTACGCCCCAAACAACAACCTAGCCTAGAAATCCAAACCCAAATCTGAAAGATGACGGGCTGGCATCGAGTGATGAAGTCGCCCATCTTGAGGGGCGGCACCAAGCGTGCATTTGAAAATGTCACTGCACGCAATTGGATAACACTATGACCAATCACAACAACGCACAGGGTGATGTATCCAAAGCCCCACACGCTTAGCTAACGTCATCTGTGTAGCTCGCCTCTGGCCCGCCTATATCAGATACACCGACCTGATTGGTGAAGCTTGGCTACAAGGGCATAGCTAATGAGCAGCATTACTCGATGCCAGAGTAACTCGCTGAGCAAATTCAAATTGTGCTCTTGTGAGAACTCTGGATCAGCTGTAAAAAAACATTAGTCTGGTTTTATCGGTTTGGATCATGGACATCATGCATTACAGGTAAGCCACCTCCCTGCTCTACACAGCAGGGGCCCTGTGGTGTGCATCTACAGCATAGCGTGTGTAGCAGCTTTTTACAATGCAATGTTTCCTGACCCATCACCGAAATTACCACCTAGCCCCCTCCAGATTGAACCATCTGGTTCCAGGGATTCAACCCAAAAACCACTGTACATGAATGTTTCAGTGGATGCAGGAGTTGTTTAAAACCAAAAAGCATCCACACAAGGAAATGATAATAAGAATTAGTGATGAGTGAGCCGGTCTGATTATCTCATTTCTTCCGGCTTGAAAAACAGAAGTTGCTACAGCTGCTTGTTCTCAGTCAACGCCCGTTATCCTGCACCAAGGCCCTCTGTGTGTGTGTGTGTGTGTGTGTGTGTGTGTGTGTGTGACAAGGGCATATAGGGGGCAAAGCACCTGCATAGTAACTCTCACCCCTCCAACACACAAACCTCCCGCCAAAACGTTCTTTCAAGCTTCAGATGTTTTCATTCCTCTCCATGTTTCATTCATGTGTGAAACATCTGAGGAATGGGAAGAAAACTCACAGTGTGTGTGTGTGTTTGTGGGTGTGTGTGTGTGTGTGTGTGTGTGTGTGTTTACCTCATATATAAGGTGGGATTTAATGTGTCCTTTCATGCGTGTCAGCCACTGTACATCTGTGTTTAGCTATGAGACATTCAGCGCCCATGGGAGGTCTGGACACAGGGGTGTTGGGGGGTGGGGGTGTAATTCATTGTCAGGTCAGCAATTATCAGATTTGCCAAGGCCCCAACAGCACACACACACGCACACACACACACGCATACACACACGTTAACCAGCCCTAGGCCAGCCGAGAGAAGAGCCGTCAGTGGGACGAGTTGACAGGCCGACCCCCCCCCAGGGGGGGAGACGATAGCCAGCGCTGCTCTGACAGCTGCTTAGTGGGTGATTCTGTCTGCTCATGCTCAGAAACACACATGAAAAACACACACAGGAATGCATTTACGCATTTACACCAACATTTATGTAGGCCGACTGTACAGCAAATTCACACAGGAATATACTCATAAAAACACAGCACCCGAAGGAAGTGAGTCAGCCTTCAGACTGTCTGATTCAACTGTACTACTTGTACTGCTAATTCTACTACTATAAGAAACTGGTTAGGCCAAATTTATTAACCTCAAACTGAGAAATTACTGTTACAACAGCGAGTTACATGGACTCACTCATACACATACAAAACATACAAAAATTATACTAAATAAAAAAAAAAATAAAAAAATAAATAAATGAAAATAAATGAAAAGAATTAAAAAAAAAAAAAAATCTGTCACTCAGTGCATAAGCCATTTTAAATATATATGTTTTAAGTCTATTTTTAAAGTCAGTACTTGAGTCACAGTGTATTTTATACTCATACAAGATAAAGAGCTGCTAAATTCCATCTGCATTCCCTGGATGGGTATATGAGTTGTGTTGTGTTGTGTTGAGTTGAGTTATTTGACCCTGTTGATTAGATTGATGTTTAGCAATGGAGCCCTATAAATAGAAGAAAGGCCTTGACACTGGTGGAGGTGGCAGAGATGGCAAAAGTAGACACAAGTAGAAGTACAAAAAAAATGCTCTGGTAAGAGTAGAAGTACTGATACAACTTCTTTACTCAAGTAAAAGTAACAAAGTACAGGCTTGGAAATTTACCTATAGTATAAAAGTAAAAGTAGCCTTGTAAATGACATTTTTTATGCAAAGCTACCTGGACCACACAAATGTTACTCGAGCACACGCTGAGAAACTTCAGTGGACATGGAGAAAAGGCTCTTTATATGCCGTTGCCTACATTTTAAATGGGTGTCTGTTATTAGGCCTAAAACATCCCATATATGATTATTGTGACAGAGACTGGGACTCCAGGTTAATGAGATTCTGACTCAGTAGCAAGATATGAATTCAGTTGTGATTCTATGAGAATTCACAGATCCAGTCTAGGTTAGGGTAAAAACGCACCGCCCTGGATGGGCGCTGCGAGGGGCACGGGTACAAGGGGACCGGGGTTAGGGTTAGGATTAGGATTAGGATTAGGATTAGGGTTATGGTTAGGATTAGGATCAGGGTTAGGCAAAATAAGAAAGGTGTTTTAAATATTTAGCCATTATCGTGGAAAGCCCGTGCACAGAATCCAGTGAAATCATTTGGATAGTGTGATGACGATAGGCAGACAGTATTGTCTTCCTGCTTAAACTCGAGCTTCATTCACATTAAATCCACCACATATTATGGGATCTGAGATGGAAAGACAGAATGAATGCGCTGAAAGCGTCTCACAGAGAAATTTCCAATGGACCAATGTGATTTTGCTACAAACAAAAACATATTGACATCAAAATAATATAAAAAATGCTTTAATCCCAAAGAAATCCTACATATAGGTGTGTTTAGTCAAGCTAATTTATAATTCTTTATTTGCATTGCTAAATATGGACTGTTTGAACCATGTGGTCTCCTGGTCTAGGTACAGCTGAGGCTGCATCTACTCTACTGCGTTTTAATTGAGTGCCATTTTGAAGAAAAAACGATCTCCGTTTCAGTAGCAGAACTAATCTCTGTCCATAATATCACATCTGATATCTGTGTGCCAGTGTAAACAGGAAGCAGATTGTTAGACGGGACTCAATACAGAAACTACTTTGGAGAAAGAACAGCAATGGCAACAAAAGAGCCGGGATTTATTAGCTTGGACCAATGACGAAGTGGGACTGTTACTGAAAGGTACGTAAGCACATCTAACTGATAACCAATAAAGGTCTCCGTTTGTGCCCGTCCAGACTACAACGCAACCGCAGAGTTTTCAAACCAAAACGAGCTGTGCAGTGTTTCCAAATCGCTGGCGTAGTGTGGACATGAGGTGTAAACAAAGTTAAAGAACAGTAAAAGATATTGGTTTTTAAACCAAAATGAATTTGTGTTAGATGTCCCTAACATGTTTTAAAAGAAACCTCTCAGCCCAAACAGGGCCTCGGAGTCTCTCTGGACGCTTCTGGGATCAGCACCTCCCTGGACTGTCCCAGGACTGTCCCTGTGTCTCTGTGTCTCTGCTGCCATTGACAGTTAACGGGGTGTGGTTTGTCTGTGAGCTATATGTCTCATTTCCTCCTCTTTCGAACGTGTGCGCATAACAACTTGTCAACGCGGTAATTTACACCACTAAGCCGACACCACTAAGACCTTACGGAAAGTGTAGGTTTAGCTGTGTGTGTGTGTGTGTGTGTGTGTGTGTGTGTGTGTGTGTGTGTGTGTGTGTGTGTACTGTATGTCTCTGTACATGCACACACAGCACTTGCTCTCAGCCTTCTTGTCTGTGTTGAGTCTGTGCGATCACAGGCAGGAAGTGGTCCGTGTCGCTGCATACACACATCAACAAACAGGACCTGGGACTCTGAGGAGGAGAAGGTGGTGGAGGCGGTGGTCAGGGTCAGAGGTCAAAGTGGGAGGAGACTGTTGACTATTGCCATTGGCAGCAGCGTGTCTGCTGTTTGTTTGACCAGAGGCCTGTCCTGTCATCTGGGCTCACCTCGAAAGTGGAGAGGACACAAGACGGGAGGAGGAACGGTTGAAGACAACACAGAGAAGAGTTGTTGAGTGTGTGTATGTGTGTGTGTGTGTGTGTGTGTGTGTGTGAGTGTGTATATGTGTGTGTGTGTGTGTGTGTGTGTGTGTGTGTGTGGAGGGGGTGGGGGGTTAATTGAAGGCTGCCAGTTTGAATTTCCTTACAGGCAACGGCAGTTTGATCAGGGAAATTTGATGATCTCCTCTGAGAAATGAGGCCTTTTTGCAGTTTTTTCAGGGATTAGCTGAAGCTGTCTGAGAGCTGCAGCATCACTCCACCACCACTGCAAAATTACAATCAATGTAATAATTCAAATTTAAAAGAAACGGTGACGCTTTACAGCAATGCAGAGGGCAGTATCAAGAAACTGAACGGTGCCAGGACTACAGTGCTAAGTTGTGATATCTCAGGTGATGTTCTCATCAGGAACAACACAAATAGCATAACTCCAAGAAAATAACTTTGAAGCTCCTATGTTGTAAAAATTGAGATTCCCATATCTTTTTTTTCATCATAAAACAGGTTGAGGTGCTGTGTAAATTATGTAAATGTATCAAAATGCTCAATTCACAGAGAAATCCACACAGTGCGTATTCAGAAACTGTGCCTTTAAATGAGCCGTCAGGACTTTTTGTGCGGTTGTGATGATACTATACCACAAATGTGGTCAAAAGTGCAGTCACAGTCATTCCCCCGGCTGCAACGATAGTTCAGAGAATTCAATTGTGCTGATGCAGATGACCCGGAAATCCTGACCAATCACAGCAGACTGTGCTTTTCGAGAAGAGGGTTTAAAGAGACAGGCTCTAAAATGGAGTGTTTCAGACAGAGGGTCAGACAGACATGAAGTCACATGTTTTTCTGGTTTATTTACATGAAAATGAGCATGATATCAGACCTTTAAGGGGCTACAAACCCTGACTATAAAAAGTTTAAGACAAATGTCATATTCTTCAGGCAATATCTCTCACCAACAATAAAACATTTGTCTAAATCATTTCATCTCAGCAGTAAAATCAGATGCTCATCCACGCAGGCTGGTATCCCTGAACTCTCCAATTGGCGACGGCCACCCTTGGCTGACTGATGGCTTCATTGTTGGCATCCCATCCGGTTGCTGTCAAGGTTACTGAGCTGCAAGAAGGCCCAACTCAGAGGGAACAGTCTATTTGGGTCTTCAGGGCCACTTTCTTAGGGGAATTGACAAGGCCTCGCCAGCAGCTGATGGGAACTGGATTGTGTGTGTGTGTGTGTGTGTGTGTCCTAAACTTGGCATGCAACACTGAGACAAAGCACCTAGAATCAGTGTCAGAAGGATTTTACAGATGATGTCCACCGGAGGGTGTCTTTTGTTTTTCAGAACAGCAAGAAGAATCTTACAAGGAGAATCCGAAGACTTCTGACACACAAGCATGTAGAAAAAGGGGTTAAACAGACACATACACCTGATGTAGAAGATACAGATACAATCCAGCAGCCGACTCTCACAGTGCTAATTTGACAGTCAGTCATAACAGAAAAGGACATATATGAACTACTTAAAAAGAGAGAAAAAGAGCATTGCATCGGTGCATGGACTCACGTACTCACTGAAACCGAGCAGCATTGTAGGCGGGATCGGAGGCATATTGAAAGAAGAAACCACATGAAGATAATACAATGTAAATGGAAACCACAAACCAGTACCGATGTCTGGAGAGTGATAGTGTCCTGCTGTGTTCATTTTTTACCAAAGGAGTCGGAGGTTTTGCCTCAGAGACCTTGGAGCCTGCTGTTAACATCAGACAGGGCTGCAGCTACAAGAGTGTGTGCCATCGTGTGTGTGTGTGTGTTTATGTGCTACACATTGGCCCCACATATTTTGGATGTGTAGTTTACTGTCACCAAACATTTTGAGGGAAAAGCCTTTCTTTTCCAAAAAAACGCGCAGGACCCAGGCCCAAAGCTCGGCTCTGCAGTTCTTTATTTACAGCGTTGGCGTGTGATGGAGGGGCCTCGCCGTCTCTCCCAATAACAGATTGTCATTTTGATGGCGACGCCACAGGGGGAGAGAGCAACAGCCTGAGTCCATCCCTCTGAAAGCACTGTTTACTCCCTGGAAGGTCACAAGGCCGCATGAGAGCACAGGGACACACACATTCATACACACACAGTCACACAAAAACCTCACGTTTTCTATATGCAGATTCATGATGTTTTATATTGATGCTTATTCTTGAATAACAAAGATGAATTCATGTCAACTAGCATATGAATAAAATATACAAGTAATCAATCACCATTTGCTGTTTCAGCTCATTATTCTGTGTATTTCGGCCTGCAGCAGTGAGGAGACATGGGAGTTTTAAAGTGCCACTGCTCCGCAATCAATCACAAACAACATGGAGTCTATAGATAGAGTTGTGTAAACGTACAGTCATTAGAACATGCAGATACACACATATACACAACAAGACAACTTCCTTTCACATGAGTTATAGCCCCTCCACAATAGCTCCAATAATAGTTTCCCATCTCTGCACCGATGGCAGCGGCGACCCCTCCCTGGCCTTCGGGTTCTGGTCGCAGGGACGCTCGACATCGCTTCTGGTTTCATTCATAGCAACGAGGCAGAAAAGAGACGGAGCATTACGGAGGGTTAAAACTGGGCTGCACAGTGTTTGTCGAGCAGAGTCACTGCAGGACAGGATGCCACCTGTTAGGACTGGTAAAGAAGAAAGAGAGAGCTTATACAACTGAGTTAAATAACCCGGGAAAAACATTTTAGCAGTGGAAAGATGGCAAAGATGTTCATGCTATGAATTACAACTACAACAACAATTGATGCAGCAGAACCAGAGATTATCATATTTTTATTTAATGCATTGTGCAAAAAAAATGACTAAATAATCAAAGCTGCACTTTCATATGGCTCTTTATAGTTTGGCTTATTGAAGCTAATGTACTTGCACTTTCTTCTTGCTTTGCGGAGTTTGTGCCTTCGAGGTTGAAAGCACTTAAAGGAGCTGTAGGTAGGATTGTGAAGATCCAGGACTTAGCAAAAAATTTGAATATCAACAACTTATAAGTCCCTACCCCCTTTCTGCTAAAGCCAAAAACGGTGTCCTAAGCCCCTCCCCACACAAGGGAGAATGAATGAGCAGTGATTGACACACAGTTAGACACTCCCCCTGGCTCTGATTGGTGCATGTGAACAGGTAGCTGTGGATTTTTTGCAAATTGCACTACAAGCTGTAGGTGGTGCCAGAGGACCCCGATTTATTTTATTTTTTAATTACCTGCTTCATGTAGTTCTACTCAAAAATAAGGTTCAGTAAATATGACAGAAAGTTAGTTTTAGTTTAAGTGGGAGTTGCTTTGGATAAAAGCGTTGGCTGAATGACATATAATGTAATGTCTTCCTTGTCAAAACCAGGCGCCTACATTACCCACATTGCAACTTGGCCACTGAGAGTTTTGGTCAGAGATTCGGGTGAGTAAAGCGTGTTTCAGTACACTAGTTCACCATAGAAGAACCGTCACTTGCTGGATTTCCCAATCTCTCTCTGCGGATTTTTGGCTTTTCAATACTACTCGCTACCACCATAATTGTGCTGTTATCATGAAAGGGTCTTCCCATTGAAATACATTAGTTTAAAATTCACGCTGACCACCACAAAAAAATACAAGAAAATCCTCTCCCTGTACATGAGTCTATAGATTAAATAACGTCACCATTTCACAAACTGCCATGAGACTGGGCTGATCCTGCAGACACGTCACTGGTGTTCATTCCCTCCAGTCCCAAAACAAACCCCAGATTTCCAAGCAGCTTCTCTGCTTACCACACAACAATACGCGATGAAATAAAGTGTGGAGCTAAGTTTTGTTCTTTATGCCCCGGCCCAATGTGGAATTTCTATTAATATCTCCATTGACAGAAATGATGCATCAGGGATTAAAGTTTCTTTCTTTGCAGAATAAAAGATGACAAACTGGAAACTTTACTCATCCTCTGTAAAGACGCTGAATTCACCACAAACACTGTTTTACACTTTAAAAGCCTGGTTTGACACCACAAGTGGAAACCACCCAGACTGAGCAGTACTTTTATCCGACAGAGAATCTTCACCCTCTTTTATTCCCCTTTAACCCTGTTGTCGACCATGCAACTTTTTGTTTTTCCTGGTCAAATTTTAACATGAATCTTTGTTTTTAACCTCTTGGCTGTCTTTATCAATCCTTTTGTCTACCCGATGATTTTGTCACTTTTTTTCAACGTTTTTGTTACTTTTTGTGATGTTTTTTGAAGTTTATCCTGACGTTTTTGTCCCATTTTCCAAGTTTTTATATCACTTATTTTTTCTCGATGTTCCCTGTGCATTTGTTTTCTTTTATCAATTTTTAATCATTGATCATTTTATTTTTCAAATGCTATACAATTAAATTAAAAAACAAACATATTTCTGAAATTGAAACTTTTTTAAAAGGGGTCAAATTTGACGCGAGGACAACAGGAGGGTTAAGTTTTTCATTTCTTTCCCTAACTGAAGTGTCTTTTTATAATACTGAACAGTTTTTGAAACCATATATACCTATTTGTAATACATAATACAATCAAACCCTTTTGTCTATTACTTTGTAATGGTTGAAAGGGGCTTACATGGTACATATGTGACACTTTTGACAGTTTTTGGTCCACAATTCTTTTTGAGTAAAACTACATTGAATGCACAAAATTGTAATTAAAATGCAATTTCTCGAGAATTCGCAATTATTTTGATACATAAAATATATTTTATACTTTATAGTTATTATAGTGACTCTTGGCTTGTGCCGAAAGGATTAGTCAATCAGTCCATCAACAGAAAATTAATCACTAATCGATCATCTATTTATTTTAACATTAATATGAGTTCCCCCAGCCTGCCTATGGTCCTCCAGTGGCTAGAAATGGTGATAGGTGTAAACCGAGCCCTGGGTGTCCTGCTCTGCCTTTGAGAAAATGAAAGCTCAGATGGCTGAATTTTGGGAAAGAGACTTCAGATACAGTATTAGGGACCACTAAGGTCTATATAAAAGAGACTTCAGATACAGTATTAGGGGACCACTAAGGTCTATATAAAAGAGACTTCAGATACAGTATTAGGGGACCACTAAGGTCTATATAAAAGAGACTTCAGATACAGTATTAGGGGACCACTAAGGTCTATATAAAAGAGACTTCAGATACAGTATTAGGGGACCATTAAGGTCTATATAAAAGAGACTTCAGATACAGTATTAGAGGACCACTAAGGTCTATATAAAAGAGACTTCAGATATAGTATTAGGGGACCACTAAGGTCTATATAAAAGAGACTTCAGATACAGTATTAGGGGACCACTAAGGTCTATATAAAAGAGACTTCAGATACAGTATTAGGGGACCACTAAGGTCTATATAAAAGAGACTTCAGATACAGTATTAGGGACCACTAAGGTCTATATAAAAGAGACTTCAGATACAGTATTAGGGGACCACTAAGGTCTATATAAAAGAGACTTCAGATACAGTATTAGGGGACCACTAAGGTCTATATAAAAGAGACTTCAGATACAGTATTAGGGACCACTAAGGTCTATATAAAAGAGACTTCAGATACAGTATTAGGGGACCACTAAGGTCTATATAAAAGAGACTTCAGATACAGTATTAGGGGACCACTAAGGTCTATATAAAAGAGACTTCAGATACAGTATTAGGGGACCACTAAGGTCTACATAAAAGCATCCAAAAATCATGGGACCTTTAAAATATTTTCTCACATTTGATAACCTAGTGCTCCTCAAACCTTTTTCAACAAGTAATGAAACATTTGTTCCTGCATTTGTACCTTCTGACTAGCACAAAACATTGACACATAAATAAAATTCTCCATTTCAACTGTTCAGAATCACTTCATGCATTCATTATTATAATGTAAAACTATTTCTGGAATTATGTTTTTAATAAATAATAATAATAAATTAACATCAAAGTTCAAAGTAGAAACAAGATTTCCTGCTTGATCTCGGGAGAGCAGCAGCACGAACACCCGGATTACTGCTACACACCTGCTGGCTGTGTGTGTGTGTGTGTGTGTGTCTGAAAGGTCCTTAGGGAGTCCTGCGGTTTCCCACATCCTGCGACAGCTGAGCGCCCAGGTGCCCGAGCGGGGTCCAGGAGAGCAGGAAGTGTCGGGGCATTTTTTTCTCCTCCAGCGGAGGAGATCTGAAAAACAAACGGAAGAGCTGAGGGAGAGACTCGGCGGGAAGGAGGAGTGAGATTTCATGTTGCTGATGAAGGGAGTTGTGCGATTAAATGCAGTCTAATATTTCACTGATTCACAATGAGGGGAGTTTGCTCCATGTGGAAGTCAGAGGTCAAGGCCAGGGAAAGAACTGGAGGGGGTTCAGTGTCTTGGGCGAGGACACCTCAGCAGTGTGGATACATGTTGGCTCCCTCCTCACGCTGCTGTGTTACAGGGAAGACGTGACGACAGGAGTTTTAAGTGGACATTTTTCTGTTCCAAATTGATTACATGATATATAAGAAAGCTATTTAAACATGACATTTTAAAAACCTTTCCCAACTGGATGTCACTGCAATGCACTCGAACAAACTTGGAGAATCATCACATCGGGGAAACTGTACACCCAAAGTGTCAATTTACGAGTGAGGAGTAATTATAAATGGTTTTACAAAACAAATGTATCATACACAGCACTCAACTTATAAACATAGTATACTGAACTCCCGGTTTTTGGACCCCACAATTATAGTTAAACAAGACCACACAAACACACACACACACTGAATATGTCAACTTGAGACAAGAAATTGTCCTGATAAATTGGGTCCAGTGTTGCGATCAGAAGAGGGGGGTTCTTAATGGGTGAATCCTTGTCTTAAAGTTTTTGGTATGAAAATTTCACTTTGTGAGTTTTTTAAAAATTAATATGTGTATCTCCCCCAACCTTCCTATGGCCCCCCAGTGGCTAGAAATGGTGATAGGTGTAAACTGAGCCCTGGGTATCCTGCTCTGCCTTTGAGAAAATGAAAGCTCAGATGGGCCAATCTGGAATCTTGCTCCTTATGAGGTCATAAGGGGCAAGGTGAGGGTTAGGGTTGGGTTGAAACGCAGCCAATTAAGGGTTAGTTATGATTAGGTAAAAGATTGTCACAAAAACACTCAAGCACTGTGCTGGAAAGGATACGTCAGCATTTTATATGTTTTTGGCTGCTTTCATCCTGCAGATTGATGACTGGCAAACTATCAAAGAGTCACACATGTCTGTAGCTCTGCATGGCAGAATGAAATGTGACTCGGGGGCGCTACATACCGTCACATCACAGGGTCAGAAAAAGACAGACTCTTTTTGGCATTCCTGTCGCCGCTCAGATGCAGAGAAAGAGAGAAGAGCTGTCATGTTTCCAGCTCTCTGATCTGTGGTCCAACGCACATGCACACACGCGCACACGCACACACACACACGCACAGAGCAGCGAAGACAGGCCTGTACATGACGTGAGCATTACTGCATTGCTGAGGTGTGTGTGATTCTTTCTCTGTTAGGCCAAGGACTATTTCAGAGTGTGGACAAAAAAACTCTGAGTGGAGAATGTGTGTGTGTTTGTGTGTGTGTTGTGTGTGTGTGTGTGTGTGTGTGTGTGTGTGTGTGTGTGTGTGTGTGTGTGTGTGTGTGTGTGTGTGCATGTGCATTAAGCCCCACCCACTGCACACTGACAAACATGTCAATCAAACAATCAGCACTGCAAGACTACTGGCTCCTGTCAAGGCTTCAAACTACCCTGCTCTGTGTGTGTGTGTGTGTGTGTGTGTGTGTGTGTGTGTGTGTGTGTGTGTGTGTGTGTGTGTGTGTCTGTGTGTGTGTCTGTGTGTGTGTGTGTGTGTGTGTGTGTGTGTGTGTGTGCGTGTGTGCGTGTGTGTGTCGTGCTGGTACCAGACACCTTACCTCCACTATGATTAGACAAGCAGAATCCTTCCACAGATATATTAGCTACTTAATCCAGTGCAGGTCAGCAGGGATCATACACAGCCTGCTGCCTAATGAAGACACACACACTCACACACACACGCACTCACACACACACACACACTCACACACA